>BROE01000006.1:15242469-15309734 GCA_036571765.1 Plecoglossus altivelis
CCCCCCCCTGGACAATTCTCTTTTTGCCATGCCCCCCACCCGCCTCTCCCTGTGTTTTCAGCCAGGCAGCAGGTCTGGACTCTCTCCTGCCTGGTTGTTTACCTCCTGTGACACGTGCGAGGTGTGCCGTGTCCCTGAGCCGACTCCTCCGTCTTGTGTAAGCAGGAAGACGGGAGAGATTTGTGGAGGTAGTCCCAGCATGTCTCATCTACCAGCACATACGGTTACACTCCAACACACCCACAACAACACATTGCTGTCTTCCTGGGACCTGCAGCATGTCTGGGTGATGAAGCTGCTTCTCTTATCCTCCAGGAACAGGAAATACTTAACCCTATATAAAACGGGAAGCTTGTGCCAGTGAGCTGTCCTCATACATCAGCTGGTTTCATGGAGGAGTTCAGAGAAAGATGCGTCCTCTTCCTGATTTCTGACCTGGCTTTCTGATTGGCTTCTGTGTGTGAGGGCCTTGGTGTGCCAGTCGAAGCGTAAATGTGATCGTCAAGGTTGTTGACGCTTCGGAGTTACAGACACAGCAAACCCGCTCCCAAACGGGTCTGTTCTCTCGCCGTTCGTACTGCAATTACCAAAAGAGGCAAGTTATGTCCCTTCAGAGTAGCTGGAGCTAAACTAAACCTGGACGAGACGAAGAGAGAGGAAGAAGGGCGAGAGAGGAGGAGGGCTGGTTGTTCTTTGGCCTCTAGAGGAAGGAATCTAAGGTCTAGATAGAACAGATATGTGGTCACACTAATATGTCTGCTCTTTGCATATGACTCTTGAAGTTCCTCGTTGTTGATCTTATTCTTGCTTCATCCTTAACTTTGATGGCAACTTGTGGACCCTCGCTTTCTTCATGTCGTCAAACGAGTCTGTGGGGTGACAGCCTCTTGTGTCTTCTTTGGGTCTCTGGAAGTGCTGGCTTTCACTTCCTGCTGAGAAACAGTGTCTGTCTCTGGAAGGGCACAAATCTGGCCTTATAAGGACCTTGTCCTGCCAGTCTTTATCTGTCAGTCTTTTAGACCTGTCTACACTTCAGACTGCCTGAAAGTCTGTCTGTCTCTCTCTCTCTCGGTCTGTCTGTCTGTCTGTGTCTGTCTGTGTCTGTCCCCATGACCCCATCTCTCTTTCTCTCCTCTCTACATCCTCCCCTCCTTCTGTTGTCTGGATCTCCTTATGGGTTCTGTCACCCTCTTCCTCCCCCTTGGCCTCTACTGAGGAGAGACAAACCTGATCTGCTGGAGAATCACTCAGACGCAAAACAGACCAGGGACCTGTAGCCTGCTGGCTGAAATCTGTCTGAGATGGAGCACAAACTGCACGATCCAACTCTGCTGTGGTTGGGTCTTAACATCAATAGAAAGGATTTTGTGAAGTGTCTTGGCTGAAGCCTTGCAGGTCTGATGAAGATAGTGACTGGGGTTGGCTCTGATGAAGATTGCAAGGGTCTCTGCTCTTAATGTGACTCTTTTCTAATACCTTCTCTGACACTTACTAGCGATGACTATCTCCCTGATGTAGGAAGGGCAGCGTGTTTGGGGGAGGGAAGGCTGGGAGCGGAGCAAGGATGTTCTCTCCAAGTGCAGAACAGCCGTTGAAGTTGTGTTGGTTCCTCTGAGATGGAGCGGTTTAGAAAGTGTGATCATCTCATTCAAAAAGGGTGTGTCCAGGCCCAGAGAAAATGTCCATTTAGATTGTGTTTCATGTTGAAATGATCTCCAGAACACCCAGTTGTCAAGACACCAATTTAAGTATTTACATATCATTCGTGCACATACACACACACATTGTTTAAACGTCGGTTGGAGGAAACAAGGTCTACATGGATGAGAGAGGAAGGAAACTTCTACTGTGCTTCATTGAGACGTGCTCATGTTAAATGTTCAGTTAAATCTGTCCTTTTCATCTTGTTGAGAGGAGAGGAGGAGAGGAGTGTGGAGGAGAGGAGAGGGGGAGAAGAGAGGAGAGGGGGAGAGGAGAGCAGAAAAGAGGAGGAGCTGCCAAGGCGTGAGTCTCTGGTTGGCTGGTCTGGTTAATGGCCCCTGTCTCTCCTGATGTAAACACACTCTCTACTCCAAACATTGCCTTTTTAAGGCCTGGGAGGGAGAGGATGAGTGGAAGGGAGGCGAGGGGGGAGGAGTGGGGTGAGAGGGTTGACCTAGACTAGCTCCGAAGTTCCCTCCACTAATAAAGACCCTCTATCCCCCTTATGGGTGTGTGGAAGGGAGGGGCTTCCCTGAATGAGTGACATTTCCCAGACCCCCCAGCAGACCTCTGAAGACCAGTCTTTTCTATCTCTCTGACCTCGCAGCTGGACACGACAAGGAGAAATCCTCTGTGTGTGTGTGTGTGTGTGTGTGTGCGAGAGAGAGAGAGAGAGAGAGAGAGTGACACACAAGGTCAAGGCTTTTGCCTGAATAGTTAGTTGTGCGAGTCAGTGAGTCAGGACGTGAGGATAACAGACGCTAATAGAACCACAGACACCACAAACGTGACACCACAACACAAATTATGCAGCGAAAGACATTAGACTCTATTGTCACCCTCTTTATAATATTTCTGTCTATCTCTGTCTATCTCTCTCTCTCTCTCTCTCTCTCTCATCCTCTCAATTTAATATTGTTCCTGACTGTTTCTTTTCTTTCCCTCTATAACTGTCAATCGTTCTCCATCTTCCTCTCTCAATCGCTCTCTCTCGCCTCCATCTCTCTTTGTTTTGTTTTAAACTTTCTTTCACTCTCATTCTTTTTTAGCCCTCTCTGCACAGAAATATATTTTTTTCTCTTTGTGACCCATATTAGTTTGATGAAGCATGCCATTACGTTTTGGCTTTTCTCCACTCACTGTTGCCCCCTCACCTCCACCACCCAGCTAAAACACTCTCCGCCCCCCCCCCCCCCCCCTACCTCCCCCTCCCCAGGAATGTTTCTCCACAGTAGTCTCAGACATGGACCAGTCTGTCCGCCTATTACAGGGCATGTTAACCCTGTGGGAATTGAACCCCAGCACCTGGCTTCTTGGCTTTGCCAGTGAAGCTTTCCTGGACATCCGACCGATAGGACATCCCGGGTGGACATCGTGATGCTGCTTCCTGTCCTGGTTTGCCAGCGGGGGGTCATGGGCTCTCTCCTGCTGTCTGAGTGACACAGCCTGACAGAGGTCATGGTGTCTATGCATGTCTGCATACATACAGTCTGCATCCTTGCATGCTCATGTGTGCGCGTCTGAGTGAGATTCTTATGCCGGAAAGACAGCCGGTAAGATTTTCTTCCCCCAAGAGTTTTCACTTGCGAAGCCATCGAAGCTCTTTTTTTCTCCTGCAATTCCCCCTATTCTGTCCTCTTGTTTTTGCTCCCCTCGCAGCCTCCCTCTCGTCTCTCGCCCTCCCTCCCTACCCTTCCCCTTCTCCTCCCCGTCGCCCTGACATAACCCCCCCCTCTCTCAGGGCTCTGTCTGCAGCCAGAGGATTGCCCATATGGGGCAGCAAGGTCTTACAAGTGGAAGTTCATTTCAGTAAGTAGCGTCAGAAAGGGTATGCAGAATGTGTGTCAGCACGTATTTGTATATGTACCTATTTGAATGCGTGCGCGTTTGCGTGAAAGTGTCGTCTCTTCCATTTGTGTACACAGATATGGAGTGTGTGTATTTGTGTGTGTGTGTGTGTGTGTGTAGTCTCTGCTGTTCCCAGGCAGCACTCTCCCTGTAATGGATTCCACATGGACTTCTGGTGAGGCGGCCAAGGCTCCTGCACGCGCAGAAATCTCCAAATTTAGAAGAAATATGAAAATGGTCAAATGCTGCCTCCCTCGCAGGGGAAACAAGCCCTGTCCCCCCCTCCCTCCCCTCTCCGCCTCCCATCCAACACCCTGCCCCTCCCCCTCCCTCTCCCCAGACGCCACAGGTCACAGCAGAGGTCATGGGGGGGCCCTGATGCGAGCCAATTGCGAAGCAGGAGGGGCGTGGTCAGCCTGCGGACCCGCCTTTTGTGGTCTTATAAGGTAACAGACGTGTGTGTGGTTCTCAGGCCGGCCCCACTTCATAAGGCAGTCTGGAGGCTGGAGGAAACCTCGAATACTGGCTCTCTCTCCCTCTCTTCCTACCTTTCCCTCTGTCTGTTTTTCTCTTCATCTTTCTCTCCCTCTCACCCGTTCACATCCACCCAGACCTCCAGGCCTCCCTCGACAGACATCAGCCTTCCTGGGAAGGGACCAGGACCAGAAACCAGGACCAGGAACCAGGACCAGGACCAGAGAGACACCAGCACTCAAGTAAGACTACTCTCAGCTGGTTTCTCTGCTGTGTTGAGGTTACCTGATCTGTTTTCAGCTGGGCTTGTCAATGTGTGCGTGTAGTGGTCTCACGCAGACACAGAGGTTTCTACCGGCGTCTCCATGGAGATGCCCACTCATCAGCCAGCAGTGATTGATTAATGTACGGCTGTACCCTGAGGAAAGGGGGGGGAGGGTAGACAGACAGCAGGGGACGGGGCAGGGAAAGGTCAGGACCCCCAGGTCAGCATCCAGGTCTAACCCTCCCCTCTCCCCCCTCGTCTGGCCGCCTCTCTGTCCTTCAGAAGGAGCGACCCCGGGGGGGGTCGGGGGGTCTTTGTCTGGCTGACACGCACCTTTGACACGACTGCAACACGCCAGACCGACCAGACAGGGAGCAGTGGTGGAGGGGGCTGATGGGTGATGTAGTCACTTTTGAGGCATGTGGATGATTAGGCTGGTGTTGGCCTCTTTGTCAGACTTAAAGAGACAGCAGGTAAGAGAGACGTCAGTGGGGAGATGGATGGAAGCTAAAGCAGATGTATCCAGCTGTCTCTGGGTCTGGAGACAGGCGTAGAAGACGTGCCAATCGGGTTTTGCCACACGCACACAGACACACACACAGATACTTTGTTGAACTACACATAGAATCCAGTACTCTTCTGAGATGCGAGTCAGAAGATGGGGCGCTGAAATGTCAGATGGCGTTTAGATAGAAACTCTGCAACAAAAGTATAGATCCGAGGATGGATTGATGAGCAAAGAAATGAAGAATGGAAAGATGGGATGAGTAGTTCAATTAAACAGTGATGATCCTACAGCGAAGAGAGGAAATAGCGCGTTTGTTTGGGGAGGTTGGGGGCCTGTGTGTGTATCATCTCCTACGTGTGCGTGTTTGTAAATGAGGATGGATTCCCATGACCCTCGAGTGGCCCTCAGTCTCTAGCCTGTCCCCTTGCGTCACTCCGACCCCCCCCCCCCAGACCCAGGGGACCCCCGTTCCCAGGGTCACTTTCACATGGACACCAGAAGGGTGGAGGAGGAGGGGAGGGGGGGTGCTCCTAGGGGACTGGCCAGAGGCATCTGTTCACATGGTTAAAGTAGGAAAGGGTTCATATGGGCTCTGTTAGATACACAAACACACACCAGCACAAACACATAACCCCACTTTGTACACACACACATACACACACACACATACACACACACACATGCACATGCTCACTTCGATTTGCCTGTACACACACATTGATTAAGCTTGTCTTTCTTTAGATGCTCATAGTAGCAGGATCTTCTACCCTGTTTTCTCGAACTGACATTCCAGATCCTACCACTCTGCATTCTGGGAATATTTCAGGAGTTGTGTCACTTCCTCTCTAGCTAGTAAACTCCTCCCTCCGCTGCCTGTGCTGATGCTAGTGAAAACAGAACAGAACAGATTTTAACAAGCGCAAACATAGATACATGCTGTTTGTATGGCGTTTTGACCAAAGTGTCACAACTAAAATATAAAATATCCTGTTGGTCGTTCCCTTCCTGTTCAACAGTTACCGAGCAAAGTCTTTATGTCTTTGATGTGCTTTGGATGTGAGATGTGAGTGTGTGAGAGAAAAAGAGACAGAGAGAGGAGTGGAGAGATTAAGCGAGAAAGAGAGAGAAAGACTGAGAGAAGTTAAAAGAGAAAGAGAAAGTTGCAAGCCAGTTTTGTTCTCCCGCCCCACCCAGAGGTGATTGATCTAGAGGGAGCCCAGTAATGTCTACAGTAAGTGGACAGGTCATGTGAAACATAACAGCATCTGGCAGCAGCTCTGTGCAGCGGCCACATCATTACCGTTGAGGTTTGTTGGGTTCAGATAGGAGTGTTAGGCGGGTTCTGTTAGTTGAAGCACTGTGGCGCTCTGTTCCCCCATCCTGACCCTGACTGGAGATGTTTGACCTTCCAACTCATCGTCCTCCATCCTGCTGTCTGGACGCTGGCCCCTCTTCTCTGCTCCTGCCTGAGGTATGAATCGCAGCCCCCTCGGCCACACACCCTCCTGTCATGCCTCTTGCTCAGAAACCCGCGGAGATGAAAAGAGAGAGACCGGAGAAAAGGGAAGAAGGAACCCCCCCACCCCCCGCACCCCTTTACCCCCACACTGGCGCTTCCCGTCCAGGAGATTTAGGGAGATGGGAGAAATGAGAGGCGACCATATATGGTAATGTTTGGGCATGCGGCAGGGTTGTTATCAGGAGAAGCTTGTGTCTGTCTAAACACTCTGACCAGAGCTGAGGAGGTGAGGCTCCACTACACGCTGGAGCACTTCACTGGCACGCACACACACAGACCCACACACACAGACCCACACAAACACACACACGGACATGGACAAATGAGTGCTTTACACACACAAACGGTGTGAGCAGGTGGCGATGTCTTTTTCAGCTCGTCTTCTCCAGCTTGTCTTTCTCAAGTGAGAGTTTCCTGGCTGACTGAGCCAAAGGGTTAAGGGGATGGTTGAGGGTGGGGGTGGGGGGCTGTGAGCGTGTGTGTGTGTGTGTGTGTGTGTGTGTGTGTGTGTGTGTGTGTGGAGCGGGGAGGGGGTGTGGGCGTAACTATCATTTGGTCCCCTGGGAGGCCCAGTCAGAAATCAGAACTACAACAATTTTAGGGTTCTGACCATCTCAACCTGAGCAGAGGTCTTGGTCCAAGGTTCTCCCTTCCCCAGGCAGTACGACAGGGTGTCTGGGAGGGCACAGGAGGGAACCCACCTCTCTGGGTTTCTGCACAGCTCTGTCTGGGAGACAGGTCCAAGTCACCAAGCAAAAGCCTCTTTTATCTTTAGGCTCTTTCAGCCAGAGCTGCTTATTGAACTACTTCATCTTCACTGGTCACCAAAGGGCTGTGAGGGAGAAACTAGGAGGCTGAGGAGGGTGACGTTCAAGCAGAGAGTAAGGAGCCTGGGAAACAGGCTGAGCGATCGGGTCTGTTTGTCTTGTTTAATGACTGTGATTAGCTGTGACGTTAGGTGGTATCGATATCATCACACTTCCACACACACACACGCTCAGACCCAGACACACAGACGTTCAGAGAGGTTATTTCTTCTCCCTGTGGACGATGGCTGCTGTCGCATCTGCTTAGTATTCAGGAGAGGCATTTTTGATTTCTCTATCACCTTGTATCTCGTTTCCCTTTTAAGTGGGGCTGCTGTTGCCTGTGCCTAGAAAAGGGAATGAGAGAGAGAGAGAGGTGGGGGAGGGGTCAGGCAGTCTGAACAGCAGCAGTGACAAACTATCTTTCTTTGCGATCACAGCCAGCGAGAGACCGAACCAGGGAATGTTTATCGAAAGCCCTGCTACATTTTCCATGATCCCAAAAATAAAATGGCTCCAGATTTCCTTATAAGGTCCTTTAACGGGGGGGGGGGGGGGGGGGGGGAATTCCGGAGAGGGGATAGAGACAACCTAAAGCTCCCGCTTCTTGGAAGCGGCTCAAAACTCCATAGGAATTCTGTCCTCGTTTTTTTCCCCTCTTCTGTTTCTTCACCTCCTTTTTTGTCCTCTGGTCCTCCACTGAGATGAAGTCGATGGTCCCTAAATTAGATTGGATGTTTAGAACAGCTTTCCAGAACAGAAGCATTGAAACAGAATAGCAGGAGATTCCCGGTAATTGGCTTTTAGACTGTGCTCTCTCTCTCTATGTATCTCTATCTCTCTCTGTCTTTACTTGAGTGGGAAACCAAATCAATACAGTCTGGCAAATATTTGTCCACGTTGGAAAAAAAAATAATCTTAAAGTCAGTCCATCAGTTTAAGAAAGAGACACAGATATAAAGGACTCCCTCTCTCGCCTCCTACAGGATAGGGTCAGGAGTGAGCAAGAGCCGTTGTTGCTGCCAGGGACAGTGGAGGGGTGAGTACACACACACAGGGTGTAAAAGTAGGAGAAACATAATACAGTGGGAAGTGTGTGAGGATATTTATGTAATTCAGTAGCTCAGAGCATGTGGTGTTCCCCTTCTTTGTGTGTGTGTGTGTGTGTGTGTATTCCCTGCTAAGCATGCTCCTGACTGTTAGTTCTGTGGTCAGGTGTCCTGCAGGGCTGAGGTTTGGATTGGGCCGGGATGCAGCATGTGCCTGCAATCTCCTGCCTGCCTGCCTGTCTCTCCTGCTTGTTTCTCTTGTCTATTTGTCTTTTTCCACGTTGCTGTCTCACATGGTCTTCCCACGTTGCTGTCTCACATGGTCATCTACCTCTTCTTTGTGTCTGGATCTCTTTGGTTCCTTTCAGACTCTACTTCCCTCTGCCTGTCTGCCTCTCCTGTCCTGTCTGTCTCTCTCTCTCTCCTGCCTGTCTGACCTGTCTCTCTCTCCTGCCTGCCTGTCTGACCTGTCTCTCTCTCCTGCCTGTCTGTCTGCCCTGTCTCTCTCTCCTGCCTCTCTGTGGTTTGTCTTTTTTTATTTTGATTTGGCTATTTGGCTGCATGTTGTTTACTATGTAAGTGTGTATGTGTGTGTGTGTGTGTGTGTGTGTGAGAGAGAGAGAGAGAGAGAAAGAGACAGAGAGACAGACAGAGAGTTAGACAGACAGACAGACAGGAATGTGAGTAGGAGTTCGCAGGCGTGGAGTCCCAGGGGAGATAGGCGGATGAGGGGCTGGAGTTCGGGGTGGAGGGCAGAGGGACAGGAAGTCACAGCAGTTAGATGAAATTTTTACAGGCAGGGGTCAAAGCTATATCCTGTATACACTGCCCACCCCCAACGCACATCCACATAACACTTACAGCCCCCACACCTCAACACAGAAATTTTTTATAGTATTTGTACATGTTTGTGCGTGTGTGTGTACAGGAACGTGACGGTGATTTTGTGATCCTCACAATCCCTCTAATGATCCTCCCTTCTCCTCCCTTTCAGGTCTGTCCACTGAGGGTCTAAACAATATGGAGGGGAACAGTGCTGATGAAAAGCAAGATCCTAAGTCCAACAGCTTCGTCTTCCTCTCCTTCCTGGTCGAGAAGAAGACAGGTAAGGTACAGGAGTCTGTGTGGAGCTGGCAGGAGCATTGTGGGCCTCATGTCCCATGCCCTCCTTAGGCGGTGGACCCTGGTCCTCCACACCCAGGTGGGGGTGGGTTGGAGGGTGGGCTTCTTGCCCAGTGGGGGAGGGGGGTAGGGGGGTGGTTCCTCCAGCCCTAGGTGCAGTGCTGCATCTCTGGTCAGCTGGGAGTCTGAGATGAAGCACTGTAGCTCGGGAAGGAGAGAGATGTCTGCATCACTGATTTGACTGCCTGCACCCACAACCTCCCCTGAGGTTCTCTGAAATGTATTCCCCGCACACTGTTTTCAAAATCAGACAGCAAACGAACTCCACAATTGGTCGTCGCCAACATTCGTACGTCCACTATTTCCTGTCATCCTCAACTGTTCCTGATCTTCATCTCCTCTGCTCTCTCCTCGCTCCCGGGGTCCAGTTTTCCCAGGAATCCCTTGACCAATCACAAGGGGGATTCCTGGAAATACTGTTCTTGGGGGTGGGGCTTAACATCGTGGTGACCAATGCGTTCACTGTTCATAGATTACCACCCTGAATATTGTAAATGTTTACTCTTGGTTGTCCTGTGGCATAATAGCCATGAAGATGGAATATTGATTATGCTGTACGTCTGTGCAGAAGCCATATCCAATCCCCACCGGCTGCATGTTAAACTTCATGTATGTTTCTGTTTAACTTTCTGTCATGTTCAAATTTACGTTGTCTTCAGGGGTTCGACATTTATGGGCATTATGACGGAAACCACTTATTTTTTGTACGTTATTAAACGTTTAATAAAATGTATTCATCGTATTGCGTTGTCCTTGCAATGTATCAGTATTGCAGATATGTGTGAAATTTTGTTGATGGAAAGCAAATGTAGCACCTTTTCATGGCCTAAACACGAGTTAACATGTTTTATGTGTGCACATGGCGGCCACCAGGGGTCGCAGCTGAGCTAGTTCGCTTGTTTCCCCGAATATCGGCTGCTATTACCGAGTAACCCTGTGTTTAAAATCGTGGATGATAAACCCACATTACAAGATGTTTTACATAGAATACACCATTTGTATTGGGGTACTCACACAAACACATGAAATGCTTCCTATAATGATCTATGTGTTAGCAAGGAAAGGAAAGGGAGGAAAAACTCATACAAACTACCACCCTAATATGTCTATGTATGATAGGGAACGAGGAGATTTGGAGGTTAAAGACTCAACGTGGTTCTGAGACATGTCACCAACTGAGGGACAGAAGTTTGGGGATATATCAAGGCTAGGAGGCGATGAGGAATGTATATCGACCAGGCCTTACAACCAGCATGTTGGCGATATTGTTGACTTCTCCCAAAACCAGTCAGATCGAACGACAAACTATGTTTCGTTCTTCATTTTCCAGCTGGGGTTCATAAAGCACGACAACACGAGAAAACAGACACCATTTCACATGACAGATGAATACACATAATACACATTATTGAATAATGGGATGAATACACATAATACACATTATTGAATAATGGCATACAGGTGTTGTACATGTGTCGTTTTTCTTTTCAAAAACAGCAGCCCAATGTCAAGAACGTGTCATGTATTCTAAACGCCCCAGGCTCTATCAAGCTATCCCCTTTTCTACCATTCAAATACTGAGGTTAAGTTCGTTTCAGGATGGATATCTGCAAAGAACAACTCTACGGATATGAAACATACTGAGAAAGACACTGTACAGAACAACCATCAAAGGAATTATACTTTTTGAATCTGTTTATCAGAACAGGTACTTCTGGTTCCATAACCTGCTCTTCTTACTCACTGAAAGGTCGGAGGGGAGGAGGGGAAGTACAGGTAATGACTTGTAAAGGTACAAATATCACATGCCACTCTTAAAGGCTACATAGACAAAAAGGGGGAGCATGCATACAAACATGTATACACACACACACACACACACACACACACACACAAACTCACTTTTTTAATGTATTCAATGATTTTCTGCCACTCGTGCAATCTCACAATCTCTAACATTTGTTAACGTGGCACTCAGGCTCATTCTCTAATCTCTCTCTGCTGGGCTTACTCACTTCACTTCACTTGTACAAGATTTACAGTACTTCTCCACACCTGCTGATAAGTCAAGATGAACACACCTTTGGGTGCGGCCCAGGCATACCGTGTCTCTCTGATTCACTGTGTTCCAGAAACACAGTGAAACCACAGTTTCTCTCACACACACACACACAAACACACACATGCACACACACACACACACACACACAAAGGAACACATGCCAACATGCACACAATGAGAACTCCCTGAGGCGTGTTTCCCTGGGATCTCTGCCTGTCTGGCAGGTGCATTCTGGGTATCAGTGTGCTAGTGCCCTGCTGGTTTACAGCACACTGGCCGTCCATCCGGCGTCACCGCCAGGCGGCCGGTCTCTGCAGGAACAGAAAGTGACTGTCACATGAGTGAGTTCACTGGAGAAGCCCTACCAGAAGAATACCAGCTCATCTCAAATAGACTAACACGTCTCCTAACTCGGCCTCGCCTAGTCTTCTGTGCTCCAGGTACATCCACATGCACAAGCAAGTCTTCGCCTCAGGAATCTTAAATACAGATGAAGAGCCTTAGACAGAGACAGACAGAGAGACACAGACAGACAGAGAGAGAGAGAGAGAGAGCCTGAGAGCAAGAGAGAGAGGGAGGGAGCGAAGAGAACATTCAGAACTATCCAGAGTTTGAAAAACTCAGTCACGGAAGAACCACCTTTCTCTTCCTTTCAAACGCTCTTCCCTTCTCCCTCAGGAAGGTGGCACTCACCATGTGTACCTAATCAGATTTCACAATAGCAGTGTTGTAACATGAGGGAGTGGGGAGGGGGGGTACATAGTATGTGAGCACGACCCCTTTCAGCCTGATGTAAGAGGATACCTACCTGGGTTGCTGGATTTCAACACCCGCAGGGGGAGGGGGGGGGTGTCTGCAGAGACAATGCTGATACACGACACATCGGAGGCATACAGGAGAGAAAGGTTTGATCTGGGGATGGTAGTAAGGAGAAGACCATCTAAATCAATGGTGGTGGGGGACTCCGGAAAGAGGCCAGTATGTAGGACACTTACATTGTGTCCAATCTTTATGCTGGTTATTCGACACATAATTGTAATTGTACTTGACTAAGACACTCAGTTGTGCTCATGACACGACAATGGATGTGTGAGAGAGCTTTAGAAGCGCATAGGAAACTTAAAGAATACTATGTAGTGTTTATATAGCAAGGCACTGGCACAATGTTTTGAACCTCTGGTTCGACAACATGAGAGTGAATAACCTTTGCGCTTCAGACACAGGAGCTACTGTGGACTATTGGAAGATCCCTACATGCTTCCACATGTGAGCCGAAGAATAAAGCGGCAATTGTGGTCGCTGTCTACCAGCTGACGCATAGACATCAGGGAGAAATACGATCCTTCTCCTGTTTGATCCTGAATGACACAATTCCGTAGCGCAGTTTCACACGAGCGCCACATTGGGGCGCGGTCTCGGTGCAGCAGGGCAAAGCTTAGCGATTGTAGAATGACAGGAACGTAGACCATATAGGCCCAAGTTAACGTCTTTATGAATGCAAACCAAAAGGCTACTATCCACAATGCACATACTTTCGATGTGGCTATAAAGTAAGGTACATATTCAAAGTACTTTGTATTCGTGCCTTGTAATGTTGTGTTCTAGCTGATCATAGTCGTCGTCAGAATTAAATCAATAGCGTAAAAAGTATTCCCTTCATTTGTCTTTAAGGTTCGCCCCACTAGGGGTTGGCCAACCAATATGTTACATTGTGTTCTGTTATGCAACTTGACGATGAGTGGTTAAGCAACAATCTGTGTGTTATGTCTGCACCTTTAACATGCATAAAAGCTTCTCGGACTAGCAGAACAACCGGATCACTGGCCATTTTACATACACGAACACGCGGATATCATCTGCTTTCAGTACATTCAAGGGAAGCGATAACCCATATGGCAGGCAGCCATAATTGGCGGTGGGTAACATGTGCAGGCCTGAACCACGAGCTAACTCAACTGGTGTCGATACATATTCAGAACGAGACTAGCCTACCCAGAGGTGACATCACCACTGTCAAAGTAGTATTGCCAAATGTTCTCGTTAAACTCAATATGGTGGATGCATAAGATCTTAAAGCTACCTAGTTTTCTACTGTGTTTATTGTATGCTGTGTGTAATTATGGATCACATTCATCCAATGTAACAGGGGCGTTATTAGTAGGGGCTTGTTTGCTCTTTTGGGACACAGGCCTCTCATTACGCATATGACGTTTTCTTCCCAACTTGCTAACACAATGCACTATACAATTTGTTTTCGCATAATTTTAGGGCAAATAGATTTTTTTTTGCTTCATGTCGGCTAATATAATATTTTGGACTCACGTTGACACGTTTACGTCTAAATAGGATGGTCGGTCAGCCTATTCATTTGAAACTTTCGTTAGTTGTTATAATTTCAATTTGAGATTTAATGACCTACTAAAACCGGGTTTAAGCGATGAGCATGAACTGTCTATTTACCACAGTGCATGCGCACTGCCACGGCCGTCGTACACATGCGCACGAATGGCGCAACGTGTTGGGAGCCTATGTAGTGCATTTAAAAGTCGAATCTTCTCATTCGTATATCGCAGATTTAATTCTATTCATCACTAGATACAGTTTACTTTATTCTTCAAAATTAAATAAACGCCAAAAGCGAAAAACGTTTTGCCTGGCAATACCGACAATACTGACTGCGGCGGTCATGAGTTTACCAGCTCTGCTGTCGACATATCTTTTTAATGGATTGCCCATCCCCCAATGCTGCTGCGTCGGTGAATGGCAACCACCTCGCTGTCTCTTTCCCCCCACCTCCCTGCAACGGACCATGCCCTGCTTCCATCCCGCCTACTGGCAAATTATTCTGTAATTCCTCCCTCCCGCTGTCTACGCGATGGGGAAACAACATAATAGCTTTTTGGCATGTCATGCGGGCTGCGAGGGCAGTGAGGAGACGGGGAGGGAAAAAGATTAGAGTTTAAACGGCATAGGAATTAGCCCTATGTTTACAGCACCGGCAGTAGACGAAGCCTGATCAGAAGCCTGATGTACGCTTGATGTACAGCTGCCTCTTTCTGTTGAGACCAGGTCAGTAGGCTACGCCACTGGGTGTGGGCCGTCTGAACGGTGAGGAAACAGGCAGGATAATTTATTTAACCCCAGGTCAATTGGAAATTGAGTAAATTAACCTATTATTTACACAACGAATAAGTGACCACCAATTGTTAACTTGCATAGATCTATGTCATGAGTTGAACTGGTCGGGTTAAGCCCTCCGAGATCAGTCTCGCATCCAGTCCAGTGAAGCTTTTTTGTTTAAAGCGACCGTTGCGCCATCTCAGTCTGAAGACGCCTGCCTTTCGACCTCTTTGTTGCATCTGGGGGTTTGTGTCTGAGAGCTGTGTAACTTTGCAGCCAGATGTTTCCTGGTCTATGAGTTCACGTCTTTACAAATAATCAAACCAAACTCTTAAACACACAAACGTGGCTTAACCTGACAGAGCATGGTTTGGTCCGCCTTCTAGTCCAAAATAGTCCAAGAAAGGTTGAAAAAATATGATAAAATCTTCCTACATTCAAGTAGGCGTCTGATCAATATGCAAATGACAAGATGTGAATATCAGACGACAAACGCTTGCTGGATTTTACATAAACGTTTAAACCATTTATTGTCAGCAGGTGAAAGTCCTTGTTAACGTAACGGAGAACCTGGTTTCAGAGCATTGCACTGGGCAGAACAGTGTCTGCAGCCACGTCATCAATAAATGAACCAAACAAGCCAGACTAGGGTGAAACAACGTGAGGTGGTTGGCATAGCTACCTGGACAGCACCCCTCCCCATTGTCTACTCAACTACTGAGCTGACCAACTAAACGCTTCATCACTTTGGGTGTACTGTGTCAAGGAGGGAGGGGCTAAAACCGAGACTCCTCCCCTCTCTGAAAAAAAGACTTATTCCATTATGCTAAAGTATGATTTCTTCTGATGACCATTAAAATACGTTTCCACAAGAACCATTTGAAGCCATTTTAATATTTACAGACATAAATCCTGGAAGATTTGGTTCCCAAAACACCACCACAAGCACCTAACAACTACCCACCACCACCCCAACACCATCCTCCTTTCCTGGGTACCGTCTCTGGAATACAGCGATATCTGAATTCCTTGTACTGACCACGCCAAACCCCTAGACAAGCACAGCCCTTGGCCAGAGCAGACATCTTATCTCTTTATTCTGTCTAAGGCGTTATCAGGTATACCTGTTCACAAACACGGGCTGTGTATGGTAGCACACTGGTCAGCGTGACTAGCAAAAAAAGCAAATGGAAAGTACAACAAAAAAAGAAAAATGTCAGACCGACTAGGCCTCAAGACAGATTTACAGAATAAATCTTCAAATTAGAGAGACTGGGACAGGTTCTGACAAGTCATTTCCATTTATTCTTGACATGCTAGAAGGGAATAAATTACAGTTTGAGGGCCCAGTAGTCCTTACTCTAGCACTAGGGCTGGGGTCAGGGGTCAGAAGGGGCACAGCCAGTACTGATGAGCAGTTGCAATGACCAGAGGCTGAGAGAATCTTCAAACCATCCCTGCTGGAAAAAGACTCAGATAGAAAAGAACTCCCATTCCAAATCTTTCTTAGCAATAATTTTAAAAACAAAGCTGAGGAAGAGAGGTGAGGGAGGAGTACCAGCGAAAAGGAGAGTCCCAGAGCAGAGGCTAGGGGCCACAGGCTAGGGGCCACAGGCTAGGGGCCACAGGCTAGGGGCCACAGGCTAGGGGCCACAGGCTAGGGGCCACAGGCTAGGGGCCACAGGCTAGGGGAAGGCTAGGGGCACAGGCTAGGGGCACAGCTAGGGGGCAACGGACCCTCAAACATCTATTTCCATCAAGGGAAAGACACTATAAATGATAAAGTAGTTTTGATTTAAAATAGTGTTGGTGTTGTGATTGCGTTGGGTGCATTATCTCCTACGGCCAACTCAGCTGCCTGCTGCCTTTCACATCACTGGCTTTCTTACTCAGAATACCTGCGAGGGCCAAACAGATACTCAAGAAGAAGAATGGGAGGTACAAATAGGAAAGAGGAAGGAAAAAATACAGTGTGAGAAGTGTGGAGCGGAGGAGGGAGAAAAGCGGAGAGAACAGAGAGAGAGGAAGAAGAGGACAGAGAGAGAGACAGACCGAGAGATGAGAGCGAGAGTCTAGAGACAGAGAGAGAGACGATGAGGAGAGACAGAGAGAGAGACCAGGATGAGGAGACAGAGAGAAGAGGAGAAGAGAAAAGATGAGAGAAGAGTAGGAGAGAGGACATAGTGTAGGGAGAGAGAGACAGATGAGGAGAGACAGAGAGTAGAGACAGAGAGAGAGGACTCAGAGAGAGACGAGACAGAGAGAGGAGAGGACAGAGGGCAGAGGAAGCAGGGGTCAGAGGAAGATAGACAGGAGAACTGGCAGATGATTAGAGCAGAGAGAGTACCAGGGGCACAGAGAGGCCAGAGAGGAAACGAGGAGGCAGAGAGAGAGACAGAGAGCAGAGGTAGAGACAGAGAGAGAGAGACGAGAGACAGAGGGAGAGACGAGATGAGGACAGAGAGAGACAGAGCAGAGACAGAGGAGCAAGAGAGTGAGAGAGGATCAGAGAGGAGACAGACGATGAGAGAAACAGAGAGAGAGAGACAGAGAGAGAGAGACAGAGTTGAGAGCATGAATACCATAGAGACAGAGATCGGTGAATGAGAGACAGAGAGAGAGAGCAGAAGAGAGAGAGACAGATGACGCGATGAGACAGACGAGAGGAGTGACAGAAGAGAGTGCAGATGAGAGCAGAGGGATGAAGACGTATAGAAGACGTAGAACAGATGAAATAGGGACATGCAGAGATAATGGAGAGAATAGACGGTGGCTTCGTGTCAGAACTTACGATGTACAACTCCTAGTAGTGACCAGCCATGAATTCTTTATCGCTGAGCCCATTTTCGTTATCTTGATAGTGAGAGGCTGTCAGCCAGCCAGGCCACAGCCAGACAACTCCAGCCCTGGAATAGAAAGTGCCCTGTCATGTTTCAGCCGTGGGCTGCTCTGCAGCTGAGCTGAGGTGCTGCAGGAGGAGGAAGGGCTGAGAGTTTCACATGGAAAGATTCAGACACTGAGAGAGACACTCAGAAGGCGCTGGAGAGATGCTGAGAGATTCAGGAGGATGTTGAGGTGCTGTAGTGAGATGTTGAGGTGCAAGAGGGATGGTGAAAGAGATGTTGAGAGAAATGTCGAGAGATGCAGTAGACGGATGTCGAGAGAGGTGCAGTAGAGATGCTGAGAGAGAGAGAGAGAGATGTTGAGAGAGGTGCAGTAGAGAGATGTTGAGAGAGGTGCAGTAGAGAGATGTTGAGAGAGGTGCAGTAGAGAGATGTTGAGAAATGTTGAGAGGGAGACTCCATAATAAAAGCCAGTCCAGTGTGCGCCTGATGGAAAGGATGCATGTATCAGTCATGGAGACACCTCCGCTCCCATTGACTTCGGAGACAGTCATTCTTGGAACCCCAACTACTCAAACACTACTCATGAAAACAGGATCCAGTCTTTCCACCACCCTATTGGCAGGTTTCCCCTGTGACTTCCTGGGATTAACAAACGACTGATACTACCTGTGCAGTCGGCACATAACAAATATAAACACCGTGGTTTTTCAAGACTGTCCCAATCCACAGTACCACTGAAGAGGGCACTGCCCAAGCAAACAAACATCACCAATGACAAACCAGGATACATTGTAGGCCGATGCTCCAAGTGATAGACTGGTCAGGGTAGGTTATCACACAACTTCCTGGCCACACCCATCACCCTGGCCGAATGAGGTGGAAGCAGGAAGTCTGATTGAAGGGTTTTAGCCTGGGGCTCAGCGCTGACAAAGTACTTGAACCTGTTTTGTAGCCTCTAGTTGTAGGCTTGGTTGGTTAGCCTACCCAAGATAAGTGCAACATCGAATGAGGCTCTTCAGCTTTAATATCCTCTATCTAGCCAATACAGACTTCAGGAAGACTTTAATAGCTTCAGTCAGTCTTTACTGGTAGCTAGTCTGTCACTGTCCTGAGAGCTGTTGCTGTGTGTCTATGGAAGTGGAGGACTAGCTCTCACACAAGCTATTCATAGGACCACACTGATATAGCCAACACCCTTTAGCAGGCTGGCTTCCCTGCTATGACATTTACACTGCAAGACATTTACACGAGACTGTCATCTCTGTTAAATACCTGCAATCTGCAATACAAGCTGCCATCACATATGTTCAGAAGGTGCTGGAAGGGCAAGAGACTGGGGCTGAGAGGGGACAGGCCTCTCCAGATACATTCCAGAACTGTGCAGGCCCTTGGGACGCCAGAGGGGCTGGGAGGAGGTGGACAGGCAGACTCTGGTAAACAATGTCTTTGTTACGACCTGACAGAGAGGCAAAACCAGCCTGGTAGCTAGGAGACCATGACTGCTGCTGCTTCAGAAGCACGTCTGGAATGACTTGGCTAGACCTGAGGGGGTGGCCTGGTCTGGCCTAGCTAGGCTAGACCTGAGGGGGTAGCCTGGTCTGGCCTAGCTAGGCTAGACCTGGGCTGCTAGCTTGTTATGGCATATCTGGGCTAGGACTAAGCAGCTAGCCTGGTCTGGCTTAGCTTGCATAGACCTGGGGGACTAACTTGGTCTGGCCTAACTTGGCTAGTACTATAGGGCTAGCATGGTCTGGCCTTGCTTGGCTAGGACTGAAGAGCTAGCCTGGTCAGGCTAGACATGGAGGGCTAACTTGGTCTGGCTTGTTTTGGCTAGGACTGAGGGGCTAGCCTGGCCTGGGTTCAACATTTTAGGTTCCAGGCTGGTCGAATAGTGCCTTTGGCTCTGAAATTGGCTCCATAAAGGTTGAGTCTGATACTGACTCCATAGAGGCCAGGGCAAAAGGTTCAGCTGAACATATTCCTGGCTGGACCAACAAGCTCTATACTACCGCTGACTGGCTACAGGAATGAAATCACTGCCTCTGCAAAACATCTGAGTAGCGGTGCCTTTTAACGTGTTGAGGACAAAGGACGTGAAGAGTAGGCTATGGTGACATGCAAGCAAGAACGTCATTCTCATCAGTCTATTTAAGGCCTTTTCAGGTGTGGGATAAAGAGAGGGAAGGTGAAGAAAGCAGAAAAGATGAATGACTGTTGCTTGGTAGGACTGCCATAGAACATGGACCGGGGGGAGCTGAATGGCTAACCATGAGGCTATGGGCTGTGACAGAAGTGCATCCACAAAGGATTAGAGCTCGTCCACGTCATCAGCAAATCCTATTTATAACCTGGCTGTACTGAGCAGCACAGTCATGGACGGGGGGAGAGAGCTCAAAGGAGTACGAGACTCTCCCGATGCTATGCTTATATCAAATAAACAGAGCAAATCACAAATCTATGTAGTGGAGATCTGAAGCTCGCTGGCTACCTGCAGCAGGTGAAGATAGCTGTTTTCATGAGATTGTTCGGTCCTGTGTCAGTTTTATCTCCAAGACAGCTTCTGGAGGCCCTGACCCCTGACCTCGCTCCCACCATATCCACGTATGCTTACCTACACACTGAAGCTGAGCTCTTTAATCTTTAACCTTCCTTGCTAAAAGGGCCATATGGCTGGTTTCCACTCATTCACCCCACCCCAGATCCTTATGTAGGGCTGTAAACCCTATTACACTCCTCAAGACACCAATACTCTGGTCACACAGTGGATACCACATGGGTCAGGGGTCATTGGCAGGTTATTCCCACCCCCCAAATGATTATTCTAGCAGGGTTATAATCCCCAGGCCTAATCCTAGTCCTGGTCATCACCTGGCAGACCTGGCCCCGCCTCAGGACAGGATACCAGCGGGCTGGACGCCTCCGCCATCGCCCCTGGCAACCAGAAGACCCTCTGGGATAGGAGGGAGGAGGGGGTTACAGCAGAATGACATCACGGTGAAGAAACCAGACCACAGAGACATGAGATGAGGTAAAGTGAGAAGATGCTGGTTAGTTCGACTAGACAGAACCCCCTACGCCCCCCCCCTCCCCCACAACACCCGACCCAACCACCCCTTCTCTCAACATTCAGCAGATCAACAAAAAGCTGCAAGATCCAGAAACAATGGGTGGTCAAAAACATTCAGGCAAGAGTGGACTGCAGCCCTGGGGCTTGGAGAGGGAGGGGTTAATAGAGAGGTAAGGGTTCTTAAGAGGGAAATGAGAGCAGTGACGTTGGTTTAACATCCACAGGAGCCCATCAAGCCCTTTGTCCCACAGAAGAATACACACATGTTGGGTCCAAAGTTAGTAGGCAAATTTCCCAAGGACGTCTTTGCATCGGCAAGACAGACCAATTGAATAGTCCAAATCGTATTTATCCATGTTTTGGGGGGAGGGGAGGGGGGGGAAGGGGCGGCTTTTCTCACTAACACTGATGTCTTTAACTGTTTTTTTTGTTTGTAGAAATAATAACAAAAAAGTCCAAATCCATGTTTGTTTTGTAACGGCTGGAGGGTGGTGATGTGGGAAGGGGGGGGGCAAGGAGGAATGACAAAACAAAAGCAATTGGTGTCTTCATCTTTTGCTCTTTTTTTGTGCTGAAAACGTCGCTTGGCTGTTTGCTACTAACCTTTCATGTTAGTCTTGGGTTTGTCAGTTTGCTTGCCTGTGGGGGTTGGTGCCTGGGGCCCCTGGGCCCCCGAGGAGGCCGCCTGCTGAGCTGCTTTCTGCTTCAGCATCGTCCAGTCAAACGTGTAGTCGTACTGGTGGTTAAGGGTCCTGTACACGTACACAAAAGGACACGCAGAGAACACACAGACATGAAAACAGAACAACGCTCAGTTCAGCCTCCTACGTTTATCCAGCAACTTCCTTCCTAGGGATAAACCTTTGAATGTGTGGGTACGTGTGTGTGTGTAAGTGGCTGTGTGTGTGTGTGTGAAGGAATGCAGGACAGACAGAGGATGTGTGTGTGTGTGAGGACGAGTGTGTGTGAAAGTGCACGAGAGTGTGTGAGGACGAGACTGTGAGTGAGGGCGAGACTGTGTGTGTGTGTGTGTGTGTGTGGGCGAGAGTGTGTAAGAGAGACTGCCCGTGAGTGTGTGAGGAGCACCTGAAGAGAATGCGGAAAAGCTGGCGGAGGTACATGTAGTCTGGAGCCTCCTCGAAGCGCAGCCCACGGCAGTAGTTTAGGTACATAGCAAACTCTGCAGGAAAGCCCTGGATGAAGGAGGGAAGGAGAGAGAGGTTACAGATAACCATGACGCCTGTCGCTCAATGCCCAAGACATATCTCTGATTGGCTACTCAGCCTCCCTTGTGTGGGCTGTATATAGCCTGGTGGTCACAGACCTATAGATAGACTGTACTACTACCCTGAGAGGGGGAGGGAGGGGGTGTTAAGGAGGCTGGGTAGACTGGAGGATCAGGTGGTCTCGACGAAGCCTAAACCCTAGCATCACTTACTCTCCCACACTAAGGCTAGTTAGGCTATCCCTGGCTCTGCAGAGAAGGCCTGTCTGTACAGCTGAGCCAGGCAGCAGTGGCACTAAGCTCTGCCCAGCCAGGATCCTCACTTCCAGGGGACCGTGAGGGGCTCTGGAGCCAGTGAAGAGGTGGTGATGCCGCCTCACCTTACATAGGACCTCCACGGGCGTGGACATCTTCTTCTCACTGATCTTCTCGTACTTCTGTTTCTTTGTGGCAGCCTGTGGAACATGTGGACGAGAAATGAAAATGTTGTGCACCGCAGACTTATCACTACGCTGTCAGGCTCAACCACACAGGGCAAGCGGACAAAACCGACACCACCATGCCGGCCAGCCCCCCCCTCCCAACCCCCCACAACACTCCCTGTATGAATCCTCTCTGTCTGCATGCGAGGGGCTGGTGAGCCATGTTTGGCGCATCTAATGTCACACGTGTGGATCTAAAGCCGCAGCAGGTCTTTCAGAGGGACACTGCCATTCTGCTCCAATCCAGTGTCAATACAAACCGGTTCATCAGGTTTGTGCGTTTGGTTATAGGGGTGACACACCCTGTGGTGCTTATCATCATCATTCCACAACCTCAACTTTCCTCCTGGCTGGTTCCTACTGCCTGGCTACGCATGGAACAAACGATCAAGGTTTCAACTTTGACGTAGCGGCGAGGTGTAAAGGAGGAACCATGATTAAATGCAGACGCCTGGTGTATCTTATATAACCCTGCCAGGCTAAAATAAGAGCGGCTCTCTCACAAAGACAGAGATGGCTGGGGGATGAGGTGAAACTGCGTTAGGGGGATTACGCTGCTTCATCTAGGCCGCTAAGATAGGCTGATAGGCTAGGCTGGGGGTCGCTAGGTGCGCAGAGGTCTGACCTAACGTGGCTAGTTCAAGGGTTCTAACCTCAGGTCATTACGTTGACTAGTGTTTTGTGTCTGGTGAACCAGTAGGAAGTATCCAGTTTTGAGAGGGTTGTTCAATGGAGGTCATTTCAGTTGTGAAGGTGGGCCTCAATTAACATGTGTTTTCTTAAGGTGGCAAAAATACACATACGTTTAAATGTTTGCAGTGTGACTTTGTAAACAAAACAAGATTGACAACTTGAAGGATTTTGGTTACAGAGGGCATGTCTTTGTTTACCGCTTAGGCTCAAGTCAACAACCTCCACAGGGCCAATTCACATCTCAAATGTATGTTAGCTTTTAAAAGGCTCTGGGTACAATCACCTCACTTTTGCTCAGTTGGGCCTGGGAGAACGGCTGCAAACCAGCAAGAATGCCATTTCAATGAAGTCCTGTATAATGTTCGTTCCGCAAACAGCGTTCCATACATTTTGGAGGGGGGGTGCAAGTTAGGCTCTTAAATGTCTGGACGTGGCGCCCTAGAGTACCTGCCTGGCCTACCTTTAGACCCTGCCAGGGCAGGCTGGTTCTGTTGAAATACATCAGCACGTAGCCTAGCGACTCCATGTCATCCCGACGACTGGGGAGAGAGAGGACAACAGTTAGTACATATGTAATCACAGATCAATAGAGAGAGCGAGAGAGGGGAGGAAGGAGAATGTCAGCATAAGAGGCAGAGCACACTTCACTGTCAGTCAGCGACTGGATTCTGGGTCAATGAGAAAGACAGCTGCAAGTGAACCAATGAGGGTGAACCAATGAGGGCAGCTTGTTGCTGTGAGGCCCGCCCCCGTGGGACATGGCTGGCTTCTGCAGGGAACCAAAAACGAGCCATGCGGATGCATCTGTCTCTCCCTTCTCCCACTTCCCCAGAAAAACTGCAGATCATCACTTCTAACAACTGCTGGATTGGGTACCAGGTAGACAGCTGGACAACATGTCTTTGCCTTTCCAGTCATTTCAGACCATCCAGAAGCATGCAAAGGGGCCTGTGCTTTTGGATGAGGCTTAGCAGAGGACTGTTTTGTACTCTTCCCGGCCAAACAGTAATGACACAAACATTCATGCCTGAACTTTGATCTCCATCTGATAAAGGCATGGGTGATCATAATCTGCTTCACATTCTAGCCTGACAACCCCTATTGCCTCAGTCTTGCTGTCTTCTCTGTCTTCACTACTAACACCAAAGTCTAGCTTACATCAAACATATTTGCATCCAAGAAAAAAATGTCAAAGCTGTCCAACCTCCAAGTGGTACAACAGTGGACCAAGTACGGTCAATGGCTGAGCTAAGGGAGTGAGGTGTGGGGCTGAGCTAAGGGAGTGAGGTGTGGGGCTGAGCTAAGGGAGTGAGGTGTGGGGCTGAGCTAAGGGAGTGAGGTGTGGGGGTTGAGCTAAGGGAGTGAGGTGTGGGGCTGAGCTAAGGGAGTGAGGTGTGAGGCTGAGCTAAGGGAGTGAGGTGTGGGGGCTGAGCTAAGGGAATGGGGTGTGGGGTTGAGCTAAGGGAGTGAGGTGTGAGGCTGAGCTAAGGGAGTGAGGTGTGGGGAGCTAAGGGAGTGAGTGTGAGGCTGAGCTAAGGGAGTGAGGTGTGAGGCTGAGCTAAGGGAGTGAGGTGTGGGGCTGAGCTAAGGGAGTGAGGTGTCAAGAGTGAGGTGTGGGGGTTGAGCTAAGGGAGTGAGGTGTGGGGGTTGAGCTAAGGGAGTGAGGTGTGAGGCTGAGCAAAGGGAGTGAGGTGTGAGGCTGCGCTAAGGGAGTGAGGTATAGGCCCAGGTTAGAGTGGCAGGGTGTGGCCCTTGAGGGCCTGGATGTCTACCTCTGCTCGATGCCCAGATGTGCATTGATGCTGGCGTAGCGAGCGGTGCCAGTCAGGTTCTTGTCTTCTCTGTAGGGGATGTGTTGTCGTGTTCGGTTGTCACGGTACTTCTTGGCTAGGCCAAAGTCGATGAGGAACAACTGAGGGAGGAAGGAGGGGAGGGTGAGGTAGAGCGGAGGAAAAAAAGACAAGAGGGGGTAGAGAGGGGGTGTAGAAAATAGAAAAAGAAAAACAAAACTGACATTTGAGACATTTCCTTTGATTATGAAGGTGCTGGCAAAAATGCTTTCCGAGGCGAGATCGTGACTACTGTTCTACTTCCTGCTCTAGGGGCTGTCATGTGACACTTTGGGCCTGCCCTCCTTGGGGCCAGTGATGTTTCCTACAGAACAATGGTCATGTGACTCAGCAACCAAAAAAGTATGCTTGGGCAGAGACCCAACTGCAACCCGAAGTAGAAAACACAAGAAAATCGTGGAAATGAAAAGGCTCACGAATATCCTCCCCAGTCAGTCAAGTCTTTCAAACATCTCCGCAAACACACACCACTGCCATCTGAATTAGATTATAATCTCTAGAGATGTTTAGCATGTGTGTCTGGTTTAATGCCAACATAACAATTGTAGACGAAAATAAATGACATACAAAAATAAAGATTTACCAAAAAACCAACAAAATAAAATGGTAGAAAAACCAACAAAATAAAAAGCGTCTGTGGAACAGAAACCCCTCCAGTCAGTGTCAGAATCCTAGGCAACAGTCGGGGCGTGCAGGGGGAGCGGTAGGCGGCTGTATGGGTGTTCAGACCTGGTTTAATCCTGAGAAAGATGGGTCCTGAGCAGAACTAAGCGCCAAGCTTCTTTTCCTCTTCCCCACGGGAGATTCTAAACACTGAACAGACAATAGAGGGTGCACTGCATCAGCCACAGGAACGCTGACAACCGACCCCACGAACGTACGCGCGCTCGCGCGTGGCCAGCGCAGACAGGCAACACCAAGGCTCGGAAAAAGACCAGGAGGAGAGGGTGGGGAGAGGGGGAGGAAGAGGGAGGGAGGAGGGGGCAGGGAGAAATGGGGAGGAGCGCACCCACGGCAGTCCTCCTTCCTTTTTAGCTAACTGGCTAGCGTTAGCTCCAGTTACTCCTCCTCCTGAGGCTGATGTTTGGGGAGAGAGCCGGGGCTTACGAGGCCAGCCTGGGCTGCAGCGGGGCAGGGAAGAGGGGCGGAGGGAGGAGAAGGCCCTGCCAGATCCACAGGCCCCCGCTGCCTGCCTGAATGACCGGCTACAGTCGCACAGACAGTGTTGGCCGATACTGCCACACCCGCCTTTGCTGTGTTTGGTTAACTTTTACTGAAACTTCATTGGTACGCGTGTTTTGTGTCGCCCCCCCCCACTTAACTTTGCAGCGGGCTTGGATGATGTTGCGGTGTTTAACGCAAGCTGTGCCTCAGTTTTCTAGGTTATCTTCGCTAGATTGGAAAAACAGTCCAGCAGTGGACGGATAACCTGACCATGCTACAGCTGTCTGACTGGCACCACTAGGGTTAAAAAGAGTAAGCAGGTAGACAGCTAGCTGCTACAAGCCATTCTCTGACATGGCGTTCTGACAACAGGGCGGCGTGAGAAGCTTTCAACACAAACGCAGCCACCCAAAACCCCGCCCTGCACCCCTTCCCCACCCATCTCAGGCATCTAATGAATCTGTCTAGAATGTCTCAAACAAGGGAATTCCAGGGTGGTTTTGTAGAATTTACAGCAAAATGTGTTAGTATCAAGTAACAATACCATAGATATAATGTAGCAGTGAGGCCTATGTGGGTTTGGTTTATCATGGAGGACATAGTGGAGGATTAATTTAAGCTAAGAGTTTGTATAAAGCAGTATAGAAAGCATTGTAGGCTTAAGGTTTTGTAGGTGTGGGCTGAGTGATCAGCACGGATCCAGCTAAGGAGGCAAGTTGTGGAAAGCAACTAAGGACACAGCAAATGGGACAAGCAGTTAGTCTGCAAGGATGCCAAGCTGACAGGAAACTGGTGCTGTGTAGGTGGATGGGAAGAGAGGACTTAACCCAGAATTGAATCGCTAACAATGTTGACTGAATGCGTTTGGTCTGAATGGAGTGTGGGTCTAGATTAAAAGATGGGATGGGTCGGAAACATTTGTGTTCTACTGGTATGGGAACGAGGCAGCTAGGCTTACGGCGCCGTTGTGTGAAAAGGCAGGGAGTGAAAGGCGCAGCAAAGCAGAAGAAACAGACAGTAGTTCTGGACAACAGGACAGCGTGGGGTTGGATAACGCTAATGCTAACGTTAAGCCAGGTGATGTTGCAAATGCTAGCTAGCCGCTAGGCTAGATGCTAAAGCCAACAGCTATGCTCGGCTTCCATCCAGGGGGTCGAGTTGCCACCTTGGCCTGCCCAGGACCTCTCAGGTGTGGGTGCGAGTCAGAGCTGGACATCCTACAGGTGGGGTGTGCAGCCACTCTCGACAGAGGCGGTGGAGTTTAGTATAAAACAAAGGGACGATTTCATGTGTACGTCAAAAGAAAGAAGCTGGAGAGGCTGGCATTCACACAGACACACAATGGTAAACACTGATTCCAGAGAGCACTGCCAAAAATGGGAACACAGGCTTCAGTCGAGGCTAATTTACCCAGAAAGGTGCTGCTTGGTTCTGGTTGGACTGGTCTGATCAGCTGACGAATCAATCAGCTATGGAATGGAACACTAATGACCGCCAGTAACTATGGCCTGGTCAGGGTCAATACACGATTCATGCTTTAACTTTGCCAAATGTTGCCTGTCTGCAAGGGCTCAGGATAGTCAATTTTAAAACAAAAGTACAAAATCAGGCAACTTGATATACAGTTTAAATGTGTAAAGGAAAATATATATATCACCAAAAGTTAAAAATGTCTTAAGGGTTGTTTTTTTTCTGTGAGAGGGGGAAAGAATAAATGGGGTTACACAACATGCAGAAGCCTGTGGTAATTCAGAGCATGGCTGTCAGACCCAGTAATGCAGTAGAACTACAATAGAACCATAGTGACATGCTTAACCACTGTAACTGTTCAGTAGCTACCATGTCCCATCTGATCTCTATAGGTGCCGCCGCCCTACAACCGCCATGTTGATGAGGAAAGCACTGATTGCTATGGAGGTCGGGCTAGCCCCATAAGTTTTTCTTCCCTCGGATACATTCAATGTCCTCTCTGAGGAAATGTGGTTTGTTAATAATGAATAACTGCAGGATTAGAACTGGGGTGGGGAGGTGACGGTCCTTCATGTTTTAGTTGTACTTGGCCATGATCATGAGAATGTAAACAGATGACCAAACTAGTAACTAACCAAACCAGGGATAGTTCACTCAAATTGTCGAGGGCCAGTCCACTTGCAACTCAATCGATGTTTTAAAAAAAATGAACCGTGCCTTACAGCCGCTAAACAAATATGAACTATAAACAAATATAAACAGCCAAGCAACTGCCATGTCACTTGATAGTCTGAGGGATTCCACTAGACATCTCAAACAAGATGGCTCCACCGTTTTGGTTCATTTGAAGTGAATTATCCCTTTACGAACCAAAACACTACATTGTGTTACGAACAAACCCCTATTCCGTTGGAAGCAGTAGCAGGTTAAGGAGGGCAGGTCCGGGGGCTTTAGGGCGCGCGGAAGCTTACCTTGTTACAGTGACGCCCAATGCCCATCAAGAAGTTGTCTGGCTTGATATCTCTGTGGATGAAGTTCTTTGTGTGCACATACTCGATTCTGCTAATCATCTGTTGAGGAGAAAAACCCTCTTTGTCAGATTAAGCCTGTAAGGGAGGGGGAGGGACAACATGCCACATGTGCTCTTCTGTGGAAAGATTTTTAAAAAAAATGTTCATTAGAACCCTCTTAAACCACCAACAACTCCAATTCAGCAAACATAGCAAATCATTTGGTACACATTGGGCCTGGCAAACCACATGCAGAACACGCTGTTTTGTACTTCAGAATGGCCAGAGGGCTTCAATAAATGACAGTATACATGCAAGCCGTGGTTCTTTTCCACGTCACTGTTCAGACCTTACTACACTCATCCGGGAACATCCTGCATGCACCCACCATTTTAAAATAGCCAAGCTGCATATTATCCAGAGGCAGAATGTCATAATAAAGCAGCGCGCTTGGTGTTGCCCCCCCCACCCCCCCCCCTCCTTCGTCCACAAGGGCTACCATTGAACTGAAATGGCAGGGGCTGCTAGACCACACCTTGAGGCGGAGCAGACGTTCCCTTCCTGCAGACTAAAGGATCTGTGCTGGGTGGCGTGGTGAACACAGCGAACCGAGCACCCAGGGACCAGAATGAGCGGTGTTCAGTTGGTACCATGCAGTGGAGCAGCGAGTGTTGGCCGTTAACACGTTGGGGTTTGACTCCCAAAAGCGTTTTCTCGCATCTTAGTTTGAAGCTATCTTCAGGAAGTATTGAGATATTTTACGCAGAAAAAGCTGGCTGTTGCGCCAACTTTCAACTGCAGGGTAGTTATGTTTAACTCTCAGGCTGTTACTTGGGAAACAAGAGGTTGAGTAAGAGACTAAAGTCCGGACTACTATAACTGTTATCCTTAACAGTAAGGTAAGAGGGTGTGCTTTCAAGACCATGCAAGATTAAAGCTGTTAGCAGCCAAGTCCTGACAAGAAAGACAAAACTGTTTGACTAGGGTTAACTCCTTGGTATTTTCCATGTTAAGTATACCCTGAAGCCAATTAAGTTTTGATAGTGAACTAGATCAGGGGTCAGTTGACATATCAGGGTTTGTCCTGACAAATGGCTTCCAATATGAAGAACCAACATATGTGCCTCGTTGGACCAAATGTCATTAGATTTTGAACTGTTTGAAACGGTCTTGACAAGGGTGTGCATACCTGGTCTGCCAGCATGAGGACAGTCTTCATAGTGAACCTGCGGGAGCAGAAGTTGAACAGGTCCTCCAGACTGGGGCCTAGTAGATCCATCACTAGGACATTGTAGTCCTTCTCTTGGCCATACCACCTGTGCACACAAACATGAATATAGTACACCCGCTTCCAAGGTCTGGTCACTTTTTTTTCTTCTTATGCACAATGCAGCCTTGCACTTGTTAAACAATCGACTACCCACAAAGAGATACATTTCATTTGTATTTGGTGACTAATATATATTTATAAAAAATCACTGGGCCAAAAGTACAGATTTGTTCAAGCGATTAGCCATCTACAGTAAAAAAAAAAAAAAATTTTCAAGAACAGATTCTGCAGTAAAGCCTGAGTGTGTATTTCAAATTAGGGGATTTCTTCACAATCAAACACATTGCCTTCCTTTAGGAGATGCTTTTGCCATAAGAGCAAAGGTCAGCATAACTCAATCAGAGGCAATGGAGCATGAGGGGTGGAGGCCTCATGTATCATTGAACACGACGCTGTCGTTTTACAGCAGCCACAACCTGCCTGACCATGTTGAAAACGACGGACTAACCAAGTTGGTCAGTGTCTAAAGAATACGAAATAATCCAATGCACGCATCAAAAAATAATTTTACTCGTCTGAGGCTCTAAGTCGGTGGCACAATAGCGCTGAAGTCACCTTCATAGACAAAACCACTAGGCCCTGAGAGTTGTTTTCCCCAATGCTGAGCCGCCATTTTCTAACAGAGAAGGAAGACATGTTGGAACAAACACAACAAAAGACAAGCGGCCATTTCCAACCACCGCTGTTAGCTAGCTACCTTCATGAATGTGTCATCAATTCTGCACATTCGGTCCACATCTTCGAAGTTAAAACGTCGACATAAATGGGATTAAACGTCTAAATGATGTTCCGTGGTTATATTAGAGGATTCCAAAAATCCTACAATTAAAACCCCGAGAATAGAACAGCAAGGAGCTTATAGCTAATACCAGCTAGCCTGACAAGCTCGTGTAACTAAAAAAAAAATACTTCGTACCCCCCCTAATAATACACCGTTTAATGTCAGATTGCAGACATTTCATTACAAAAGTATACTGAATGGAATCCTAACTTGAAATAGATGTTCTTACCTTATGTGGGGGATTCCAACACCTCCTTGTAAAATTTTATACAGTTTGCTTTCATATAACAACTGTGGGTGCCTGGCTTTCTGTGATTCCAATTTGACTGCTACCTCCTGTTAAAAATAAAGAAATTCATTAGTCTCATAACTCATGTCCATCTTACTGACTAGGCAAATAACACTGCACCAGTTCCATTACAGCAAGTAGTCAGTGCAGCTCACCAAGTGTTAATAGCCCTGGTTGTACAGAACAAATGAAATGCAATTTTTAAAGGATTAGAAACTTGCATGTGCAACCGGCCAACTCAATTAGATGGCTGGATAAATAGTATTAAACTTAATCTTGTACGAACCAGGTAACAAATAAAATGCCAACAGGACGAACAAAACGGAGGTCTTAGCGAGTCAGGCCGATGTTGGCCAGTTGATCTGGCGAACTTAGTTATTTTAACCAACTAACCCACTATCTGTCGATACATTCGAAGAATAATGTCGATTTTACCTCTCCATTTGTGATGTTTATTGCCAGATAGATGTCTCCGAATGATCCGGATCCAATTTTTCGGACAAGCTTGTATTTTCCACCGACAATAAATTCGGCTTTCGAGCCGCTGCTGCTAGCCATATCCACACTCACGAGCACCACCCGATCAGGTTAAACAGGAATCAGTGGGACTACTCCGTCGTTCCCCTTCTCTCGCAGTTAGTTATCAGAACATAAGAGTCCTGATTAGCCGTGGGCGATCACTTGAAACAATGTAGCTAATGGGTCTAGAATACAATTTTGCTCTTCGGCACCTGTCGATTTCTTCGCTAGCTTGTAAACAGATATTCGTGGAAATGACTTATCCACGAAGAATATGAAAACAGTTCTTCGGAGAAGAAATCCAAATATGACCGGATTACGTTGACAATCATCCAGTGGCCTCGAGTAACTGGCTAGCTAGGCTGCTGCTAGCTAGCGTCGAGGTACGAAAAATGACACCAGTCACTCGAAGCCCCAATCGATAATCTCTTCGAACCACCTCCACGAGAGGGGCGATATGAATCTTAAATACCTAATTTCCGACGATGGGTTCAATTTCGATACAATTCTCCAGTTCCAAGAGAATATTTTACCGAATTGGAGGGTCGCGGCTTTCCTTCAAAGCGCAACCCACTCACTCCGCCATCTTCTTGTCACTAGTTAGCTTCTCCTCAGTCTGTCTCTGTGCCTTCGAGCTCGCGCTCAGTTTTCCCAGAACGAGCTCATGCGGGCACGAGCGAGTCGTAACTGCAGGCCAGAGGAAGGGCTGTGACGTGACAAAGTTTAATTTGCGGAAACTCTATTTCTTTCGCTTTAACTTGATTTAAAATGAAATAGAACGATTTTACAACATGTTTTTCTTAACATTATTGATTATCCATTAATAAAAAAAGGGGAATTGTGAGCAATTAACGTAAACAGATAAAAGGACACTCAACAAATGGCCTATAACAACAGCTTGTAGGGTCTGTGTTGGCTACCCAATCTAGTATTTAGTCTAGGTTCCGTACACATATGCATTTATATAATTTATTTAGATCAGTTTATGTGAACAAAGTAGTCATTGCGACATAGGTGACAGGTGCTAGGCTGCGGTGTTGACCAAGACTTCTCCAGTTATCTCTTTGCTACATGTGGCTCACTGGTGCCATCTGTTGCTGATGTTGCTCATTCACACAAGTTCAAGTTGTGCTTTATTGTCATTCCGCTACATGCGGGTGCATACAGTGGAACGAAATGTCGTGCCTCACAGAGCCACGGTGCTACATAAGTACAGACATTCAACAGTACAGACAAACAACAAACAATTTAAAATAAATATAACATTTTTCCTATACATAAACTAAACAGGATACAAACTACACAAACTGTACGAATACTTACCGATGTGCATGTGCAAAGAGTATTGTACATGTGCGAAAAGGAGTTCCCTGACCGGGAATCGAACCCGGGCCGCGGCGATGAGAGCGCCGAATCCTGACCACTAACCACACAAATTTGGATGCGCAAATTATCCATCTCCTCTGTTTTTATATGATAGGCCAGACATAGAAGCCAGACCTATGTGAGTCACCACACTCAAAGAGTAGACCTATGCGCCAACCCATCCCCAATTTTCTAATAACCCGTAGTCACATTTAGAAGTAGCCAGATAGTTTGTAGTAGTTTGAAATATTTAGCTGCTCAACCAAACGGTACTCTGTACTTTACATCGTACTGGGCCCTGCTGACATTCTTAAGTTATTCCTTCAGATATATTTTGTATCATTCCTTATTTTATTTTAATCTTGAATTTATTGTCCTGCTGTGATTTCTAAAAATGGTGTTATGTAAACTGTACTGTCCTGTCTGCAGTGTTAAATGTGTCTTTGCATTTACGCTGTTGGTGCAGAACAAATTCCCCTCGGGACAAAGAAGATTTTCTTTCATTTTTCATATTGAAATAGAAAGCAAACTTACATAAACTGAAACGTAAATAAGTGTTGCTCTCTGAAAACAGTAAAGCTGACTGCAACATTATTTCTAATGCGTGTACAGTCCTCTTGTGTACTAAATAGGAGAGGTAAACAAAAGGGCCTTGTTTTCTTGAAGACACCTAGCTAATGACAGACATTCTATGGTTGTCATTGTCTCTCTCAGTTGGCCGCATCTTTACAGACGCTACAGCTCAACGTTACGTGCACATGTTTAGTCTAGTTAGGATTCAGCTTTAACTTTCTGCCACTCATTAGAGCTCAAGTCAGCAGCACTGACCTCCCAGTGAATACAATGGTCTCCTCGTTTGGTTTCAAATGACACGAAGAGAACATACTGTATGAACATTTGTAGATTGGCAATCCCTTTGCCTGTTGAGTTTGAAGATTTGGTTGCCCCAGATTCTGCATTTAAAATGGCCATATGAATGACGCAGGAAAACAACAGTTTAGACCTTTATAGTCCTTCAGGAAGTATTCCTGCAGACCGAAAAACAACTTAATCATTAAAAAATGGGCAACAACTGGGTCTGCTGAGAGAGTCTTGACTTTCACTATCTGTTCTATTCAGTTCTATTCAGGCTTTTGAGGTGTACAGAAAGAACTTATGAGAACAGTAAGTAACTTAAGAACAGTGTCAAGAGACCATTGAAACTACTCCACCAATAGTAAATGTCATGCCAGGGGTTAGCAATTAAGGTGATAAGAATGTTCAGTCCCCACGAATGTTCAGACCCAGCCTATGCCTTTTGTTCCATTCTGTCAGGTGACATGATGCTATGTGAGATAACAAGGAAGTATCTGACTGATTCCTTTTACTGTAACTCAGTCACAGTCCCCACCCCCCACCCCTATGACCAGGGTGGAGGGGTGATGGAGGCAAGTGGGTGGAGTCACCCATAACAGACAGGGACTGTAGAAAAGACAGTCAGGGACCAGACGGAAACACAGACACCTGCAGACTCTGAAGTCAAACTACGAGATACTTCATATTCAAGAACACGCTACCTAACCGAAGCCATGAAGATCACCATTGTACTCTGTTGCACCCTGCTCCTGGCTCTCTCAGGTGAGTACCACCACAACCAGCTACCTATGTGTCTACCTGTGTCATTCGAAAACAACCTAGTCACTGTTTGAAGCCTACATTGGATGTCTTCACATAATATTGTCCAGCAGTGGAATTTAAGCAATTCTCTCTTGTGATAAGGAGGCACTTTACTAAGAAGAAATTGTAAACAGCAGCTACAACCTTGAAGTAGTAAACCATTTATTCATTGAAAGTCTATTTAAAAATCCCTCACAAGCCCCATTTATCATCAGGATACACAGATGCTATTGTCTAGCCAGGCATTTCTGTGTCACTGCTGGCTTCTTGTCTGTCTATCGTCTGGTCCGTGTTGCTAACAAAAGCCCCCCCAACACGGAGCATACTAGCATCCCTGACAAAGCCATTATTAGATGAAGGATGGATGTGAAACGGTTATTTACTCTGGTCGACAGACTGATGTAAAGTGGTATGAAGACAACAGTGAACGTCAGAAAGGGATGTTACTGGAAATGGATCTCTGTGAAACATTCCAATCACACTTCAGAACAAAAGTGAAAGTCCTAAAATAGGAATCTTATCTATTTTTCTCAACTCTTACTGGCAACTAATGAAAAACCAGTTCTGCCACATTCACATCAATAACAACTGCGCACAGTCATGATGCCTATTGTTCAGCTGTTTAAGGTTATGAACCTAGACAACGTTTAAATGTTAAAACTTAATTGACTGTAAGGTTGAGAGGTTCGGATTTATTAATCTCTTTCTTCTCATACAGTCTTCGCTGCGGATGAAAACAGCTTCCAGGTTAGAGAGGTGAGTCAACTAGGATTTCAGAACAAGCAAGGCGTCTATAACACGTTTTTGAGTCAGAATGCAGCCATAATCAAACAATGTTTATTCAGCCTAATGTATAACAGTTGGTCGACCTCACAATGATTAAGAATGACCATAACGACATACCAAACCATCCCTACTACAGTGGCACCTGAATCCAGCCCTGTACTCTGTGTGGCTTTAAAAGGACAGCATGGTTAATAAAATGTATGTAATACATCAAACACTTGTATCACATCACCCATGTTCTTCTTTTCCATCCAGGCCCAGTGCAGCGAGTACAATGTAGCAATGTGCTCCAAGGACTTTGATCCCGTGTGTGGCAGCGATGGACTCACCTACAACAACGAGTGTATCCTCTGTCAAAACAACATGTAAGTCAGATGCCAAGCGGAGATTTTTTCCATAATTTAAACAGGGCATCAGTACGTTTTTAGAAAAATTCCATTGATCTGTAGGGACATACACCTTAACGTTTACACGTAAACCTAAAACCGTTTCAGTTGCATTGTGAGAAATGACTCCAGGGTAACAGGTGTTCATCTGACCCTGATACCAATACTGACCAGCTCCTCCAGACCTGGTATCTGACGAGACTCTCTGACGTGCACCAATAAAAATCTGGAGTGACAATGGCTTCCAATTCATAGGCATTCTTTAGAGACTCAAAAACTCTTACAATGGAAGACACAACTACTGGCTTGATTAATTATGCTTGAATAAATAATACGCATCAACAGGGAACTATTGTTATTTTCAATAAGACTGGACACGACTCATATACATTCTTGATATCCATTTATGCGTAGTACAAGACACCTTACTGTTCTGCATCCACTACAAGTTGTTGGTCTGTTTCAGTAACCAGCCACGTTTGTGATCAACCATCTCTGCTTCCCTCTAGGGCCAAGAACCTGCACGTCATGGTGGTGCACAGTGGGATGTGTAAGGTCTAGTCATCCAGCTAGTCTTCCTGGCCTCAGACTTACCTGAGAGCATGGTCTCCAGACTGACCAGCTAATCGCTTCCATAATTGACTATTATACATGTAGTAAAATCTGCAATAAATACCTAAAGCTTCCATAACCTGTTGTTTGGCCTTCTTCTTATATTAAAGCTGTAGTATATTTACAGTAGAATAATAATACATTATATTACTTTGTACACAGTGCCTGTGATGCAGTTGGTCAGTAAGGTGTTGAGGACACAGATTTCTGGGAATGCAGATAGATAATGCATTGCCCATAATGCAGCTGGAGGGGACAGTCTTTCTCAGTGGCTTTGGTTCCTACATTTCTAAGATCGAATTTGTGGTTCTCAAAACCAGTTGTTCAACCTCCAGATGATCCAGTCTTTTATGCACACCATCAAGGCAATTAATGATTCATATGAACATATTGCCAATGCTTTTATACATTCTTGCAAATGAATGTTGACAACAATTATCTGTGTCTATTATCAATTGCTCATGTCATTTTGATATATATGTACTGTATATTGGTTATCTGTTGAATAGGCTTACTCTACTACTTACACTCTGTTGACATTAAACCTTAGCCACATTTTACATCAGAAAATATTCAAAGTACTATGTACAAAGTACAAAGTACAAATATTCAAAGACAACTTGGCTATGCAATTTGACCATCTTGTTTGTGAATGACACAAATACTCATTTTGATGGTGCTGAGTTTCTGAGTTTCTTTGCATACATTGGCCCATCTATTTTTAAGAGATGAACTAAGGAGTTTGAGAAAGTTATGGGTTGTCTCGCAGGCAATCGATCACATGGGGTTGTTTATTGAATGGTTTCGAGTCGATTGAGTAGATTAAACCTTTTTTGTCAGATTTGTTTTTGCTCGCCCGTTTGCAACCTGCAAAATCCATGTCACAACTGCATACTGTAGTGCAGCTAAGTTGTAGTTCCATAGCTGAAAATCAGTCAAATGTATTAGGAATAATACAATTTAAAGCGGATATTGAGTAGATAAGCGAATTTTGTTACGTTTCATGAACATACCACACAGGTATGCACTACCAGACAAAGGTTTGAGAAACCCCCAAATTTGCCATCTTTTTATTCATTCTTGCCATTTAAGTTCTGTGAATAACCTGAAATGTTACAAAAGTTAGCTGTAAACATCCAGATGTATACAAAAAGGGCTTTGGTTACCAAAAACAGAAAAGAAAGTACATTAGTTTTTCGAAAAAACACTTTCTTATGTGAAAATGTTATGGGTTTACAAAGCATCGCTGCTTTGTGGCAATGACAAATTGTTTTACCGTAACTTAAGTCACAGCACCAACTACACCTATGACCAGGGGGGAGGGGTGATGGGGATAGGTGGGTGGAGTCACCCATGACAGACACGTCAGGGACTGTAGAAAAGACAGTCAGGGACCAGACGGAAACACAGACACCTGCAGACTCTGAAGTCAAACTACGAGATACTTCATATTCAAGAACACGCTACCTAACCGAAGCCATGAAGATCACCATTGTACTCTGTTGCACCCTGCTCCTGGCTCTCTCAGGTGAGTACCACCACAACTGTCTGTAGAACCTACATTAGAACCATCATCAATATCACAACTGATCACAACGTGTTCGCCTATATAGAAGGTCACAGTCAGTACAGCTACCTATGTGTCTACCTGTGTCACTCTTGCTAAAAAACATTTAACCTGTGAATGTACGTAGCCCACACCGAACATCTCATGACCCAACACTTGTTCAGCAGTGAGATTTACGCAAATCTCTGTACACTTTACTAGGAAGAAATTATTAACAGCAGCTGCCTCCTTAAAGTAGAAAACCATTTATTGATTGGAAGTCTATTTAAAAATCCTTCATAAACCCTGTTTATCAACAGGTAACACCAACATTCACTGATGTTATCGTCTAACTAGGCTTCTCAGTCTACTTGTTTCCTGGCATTCCTCTGGCACTGCTGGCTACTGGCCTGCCTATTGTCTAGTCCATGTCGCTAACACTGTTGATAAAGAGGGCAGCTTTCTTTTTCTCATCCTAACAAGAGTTCTTCTTTCTGGGTTGGCCGCCAGTCTAAAGGCCCCCCAACATGCAGCCTGCTAGCATTCCTGATTAAACATTTAGTGTTAGATGACGGATGGGCGTAAAACTGTGAATTACCCTAGTCAACAGATTGATGGGAACTTGAGCGATGTTGTGTATGTGTTGTGGGCAGTGTTACAGGAAATAGATTTCCGTGAAGGAGTCCAAACACACCTCAGAACAAAGATGAAAGTCTTGAAAGGAGGAAGATTACCTGTTACCTTACCGGCAACTAATGAAAAACCAGTTCTGCCACATTCCTATCAAAAGTATTTGCATTTAGCCATAATGACTGATGACTATTGTTCAGGTTCAAGGTTATGAACGTAGACCAAGTTGAAAGGTTACATCCCTGACAACCTATCAAAATGGGCTTCAGATTTATTTTTCTTTCTTGACAGTCTTTGCCACGGATAACAGTGATATTCAAGCCAGAGAGGTGAGTTACATACAGGTTATTACTACAAGCAAGGCCTTTACATTAGGTTTTTGTATCAGAATGCAAACTTAAGTAAATAGTGCTCATATAGTCTGATGTACACCAGTTACACAACAACTAAAAGCACAGGCTCATAATTAGAACTACCATTACGGCATGATACAAAACCTTCTTTACTAAACTGGCATCTACATCCAGCATATCAGACATTTGCACTGGTAAAAGCCACATCGCCCATGTTATTCTCTTCCATCCAGGCCCAGTGCGACAAGTTCGAAGCGACAATGTGCTCTAAGGAGTATGATCCTGTGTGTGGGAGCGATGGACACACCTACAGCACCGAGTGTATGCTCTGTCAAAACAACATGTAAGTCAGTCGCCAAGTGTAGCAAGTGTAAGTCTTTGAAAGATTTCAATAGGGCATCAGTACGTCTTTAGGAAAATTACATTGAGACTGTTGGAACGCACACCGTGACGTTTATACGTAAACCTAAAAACATTTTACCTGCATTGTGAGAAACGACTCCAGGGTAACAGGTGTTCATCTGACCCTGATACCGATACTGACCAGCTCCTCCAGACCTGGTATCTGACGAGACTCTCTGACGTGAGCTAACATCTGGATCTTATCAGAGTGGCTTCCGATTCATAGAGGCATTTTTTAGAGACTTGAAAACTGTCACGACAGACAAAACAACTACTGGCTTCATTTATTCATTAGGCTTTAATAAATAAATACGAACTTCACAGCAGTGTTAAGACTGACAAGGATATACTTTCATGAACGGAATAGTTTGAGCCGAAAGTGGAAGAGACTTGTGTGGATTTGTACATTAAATCAATTTATATGTAGTATAATCACCTTACTGGTCTGCATCCACCTCAAGTTGTTTGTCTGTCTCAATAACCAGTCACGTTTGTGATCAACCATCTCTGCTTTCCTCTAGGGCTAAGAACCTGCACGTCATGGTGGTGCACAGTGGGGCATGTAAGGCCTAGTCATCCAGCTAGTCTTCCTGGCCTCAGACTTACCTGAGAGCATGGTCTCCAGACTGACCATCCAATCACATCCGTGATTTATTATTATACATGTAGTACAAATCTGTAATAAAGAGCTACAGCATATATACCTCAACGTTTGGCATTCTTCTTGCTAAAAATACAGCTATATTGTACGGTCTCGCTATCAGCAAGATGTGGTGGGATAGCTCTGGCTGTCAGTCCTCCTGATTGCTCGAACCTTGCTTTCAGGGTCAACAGGCTACTGTATCTATCGTTGAGTCTCTCTGTAATGCCAAACACACCTTAGAACAAAATCTTAGACTGGAAGGAAGATGATGACATGATATTGTCGACTCTTCCTGACATTGAATGAGAAACCAGTTATATCACATTCCTTCAATGACAGACAAACCGATTGCACTGTCAAATTCCAATCAAGAATCACAGCATGAGCCATTGCATACATAGCCGGTACAAGTATTACCTGGCAAAACCGGTCCATGTTTTGGCCTCACTATCAGCAGGGCAAGCTTTGACGATTCTCAGCTAGGCCCTTACTTTCAGGGTTGTGGTACTCTGTGTTTGTCAGGTAGTGTGTCTTACACAGTCAGGTTCAGTGTTAGCAACATAGTATTCTTTCATTCAGAACAAGTGAAGGCATTAAGCTAGTTGTGTCTTTCCAGTCTTTCCCACACCCTTTTATTAGGTTAACTCTGCAACTGAAGGTCTTGTCCCACCCCCTAATTCAGCCAGAAACCCTAGGCTCCAGTCCCAGGTTCCTGCCTCCTCAAACTCACCTCCATACGCTCTCTCTCCAATCTCAGGATCACTTGAGCCTGAGTACCAGTGTGTCCAGCAGGTCCAGAATCTCCCCAAAGTACCCTCCTTCCTCTCCCAAACTGGTCTCTATCACCACCAGCTCTTGGTACTGGCCCCTCAGAGCCCCCAGAGCGTCCGTCAGGCCCCTGTCCCGTTGGAAGTGGCTCCGGCAGGGACGCAGCATGGCCAGCAAAGCTCGCAGGGCCTTCTCCCGCCAGTCATGCTCTGGAGACTCCAGCAACTCGGGCACTAGGTCACACCAGCCCTGCTCTGCCAGCAAGGGCAGAAGGGAGATCTGGGAGTACTGACGCAAGCGCTCCTGGTGGGCTGTGTCAGGGATGATGTCCAGGCCTGTCTGGGAGTTCAGCTCCTGGAGAAGACAGCAAGAGAGCGAGATGAGGGTTAAATGGTGAGCAGTGAAGGTGAGACTTTCCCCACTCTATGAGTACCCTATGACCTCCGACCTGTACATACCTTCTCCATGATCATGTCATAAACCATAGTGACAACCCTGACTCTCAGAACTTCGCCCCCAGCGCCTCGAAACAGCTCCCCCAACACATGCAGACCCCCCAGCTTCAGGAAGTGGTTCTGGGCAAAGGGGAAGTGACGTAGCAGGGCAGCTAAGGCAAACAACACCTGCAGATCCAGGCAGACAAACACACAGGGTCACTGGAGGGGGCTGCAGATGCATTCTGTGAATTGAATTGTTCAAGTAAACAGCTATTTATTTGGCACCAAGATGTTTCCAGATTTTTTCAGGGAGTCTCACCTTCTTCTTCACGGCTGTGGGATGAGGAGTGGCCAGCATGGTCAGCAGCATCTGTAACGCGCCAGAGTCTACTGCCTCTACCTGGACAACTGGGTTACTGCAGGCAGAAGGAGGTTACTCAAGTATTCTGTATGGTGACTGGAACCTTCTATTCTATCTGTTTACGTTCCGTTGGAGTGCGTGTCTTGTGTGTAAGGGCATCAAGTCATAGGGTGTGCATATCGAGAAGCCAAGCTTTGTGTGTGTGTGTCTTAACGGTATGCATATACACACACTTCTTGTCAGAAGCTTTAGAACACAGAACCAGTTTTTATTGGAATGTAAGCAGTTCAAGTCTTGTAAATAACCTGAAATGCTACAATGGTAAGCGGTAAACTTCCATGAAAGTTCTAATTTCATTTACCAACAATGTTATACTTCATTCGTTATATTGAGTTTGAATCTGCCGAGGGAGTTCACATCTGCCGAGGGAGTTCACGTCCATTGTTATGGTCGCTGTTTACATTCCTCCGTGTGCTAACGCAAAAGATGCGCTTCGTGAACTATACAGCGCCATCAGCGAACAACAAACAAATAACCCCGACGGCTTTCTCATCGTAGCCGGTGACTTCAACCATGCAAACTTAAAGTCAGTTTTGCCTAAGTTTTACCAACATGTGAACTTTGCAACAAGGGGAAACAACACACTAGACGTTGTTTACACAACAGTTAGGAACGCATACAGAGCCGAACCCCGCCCCCACCTCGGGTACTCAGACCACATCTCTGTTATGCTAATCCCAGCATATAGCCCACTTCTCAAACTTGCGAAACCGATACTTAAGCAAATCACGGTATGGCCAGAAAATGCTACCTCTGCACTGCAGGACTGCTTCCAGGACACAGACTGGAACATGTTCAAAGAGGCAGCTACTTATAACAATCACACTGACCTACAGGAGTACACTGAAACTGTGACTGCTTACATCAAAAAGTGCACAGATGATGTGACAGTNTATAGAGAGGAAGTGGCACAGCTGGCGAAATGGTGTGGGGCTAACAACCTGTCCCTCAACTTGAGCAAGACAAAGGAGGTTGTGATGGACTTCAGGAGGAACTCCGCGGATCACCCCCCACTGACCATCGACAGCTCGCCTGTCGAGAGAGTCAACAGCACCAAATTCCTGGGGGTGCACATCACAGAGGACCTCACCTGGACCACCAACACCAAGTCACTCTCAAAGAAGGCACATCAGCGCCTACACTTTCTCTGCCGGCTGAAGAGAGCAAGTCTCCCTCCACCCATCCTCACCACATTCTACAGGGGCACCATTGAGAGTGTGCTGACCAGCTGCATCACTGTCTGGTACGGGAACTGCACTGCAGCAGACCGCAAGACCATCCAGCGAACAGTGAACACAGCTGCGAAGATCATCGGTGCCCCTCTCCCCTCAATCCTAGAAATCTTCCACACACGATGCTCCAGCAAGGCCAATAGTATCGTTAAGGACCCCACCCACCCCTCCCACAGCCTCTTCCAGCCGCTACCATCAGGTAGACAATACCGGAGCATCAGAGCCCGCTCTGCCAGACTGATCAACAGCTTCTTCCCCCAGGCTGTGAGAGCCCTGAACTCTTCCGGGCCTCTATGACTACCCACACAATAACTAAGACTATCAGAAAACTGGCACTAGTCACTCACCCACTGCACTTTTCATACACACTGCCGTGTGTACACAAACTGCTCTAAAGACTCTGTAATAATATGTATCTATTCTTCGCACACGTACAATACTCTATGCACATGCACATCGGTAAGTATTCGTACAGTTTGTATCCTGTTTAGTTTATGTATAGAAAAAATGTTATATTTATTTTAAATTGTTTGTTGTTAGACTGTACTGTTGAATGTCTGTACTTATGTAGCACCGTGGCTCTGTGAGGCACGACATTTCGTTCCACTGTATGCACCCGCATGTAGCGGAATGACAATAAAGCACAACTTGAACTTGAACTTGAAAAACATTTGTGAACAAATATCAGAATTCACAAGCAATAGAACTATTTCAAGCGTAAACCCTCCGAGTGTCCCTTCCCTTTTGCCTGTATAAAAGCAGTATTGTAATGGATTGTTGAAAAACCTCAAAATTATTTGAACATTATTGTACCGCAGGAATCTGTAATGGTGAGTAATGGTCTGTAATCATAATGGTGAGAAAAAGCTTTGGGAAGAACTTTCCAAACAATATTTCCATGGTTGAAAGAATGGCGTGAGTGTGTGCTTGGCTGTCTGTCATCTTCCAAATGTGAGAACTTTCATTTGCAACGTTAGATCTGGGATTGTTCATCTGTTCTATTCTTGAACTGGATTACACAGCCAATACACTGAGACATTAAACAACATTTTTCACACACACAAAAAAAAACTTCACCAGTAGTGGTTCTATATTATGTTTTTGCGATGTTGCGTTGTGAGTGTGTGAGTGTGTGTGTGTGTGTGTGTGTGTGTGTGTGAGTGTATACCTGGATAGAGCAGACCCTAGCACGAAGGCTGCGTTCTCCTGCATCTGAGGATCAGTACTGTTCAGAGTCTCGATCACAAGCTTCAGCCCACCCATAGATGCCAGGTTCTGGGCATTGTCCACCTGGGAACACAGGAAAATACATCCCTCGAACTGGAAATTCTGTTTCCAACAACCAAAACAATATAATGTACCAGCCGTCAGTCATTGTGGGCTACCTACAGCAGGGTGATTCTGATTCTAATGAATGGTCATTATCAGGTTTCTACAGAGATTGATGACGACCCATTCATTAGTATCGGGTGTGCAAGAGCAGGGAAACATCTAAAACTTTCAGGATGTTGGGCCTTGAGGACCAGGATTTGACAGCCCTGGCCTACAGTAATCCTAATTCCCAGAGTAACCTTACATCATTCTCGTATTATTTCCATAATATGTCCCAAGTACCTTACAGTATTCCTCCAGTATTCAACTTCCTCACGCTGCTAACCTGATGCACCAGGTACTCCAGGTCGAGCAGGACCTTCAGACGCTCTTCCAGGCTGGCTGAGGTGTTGCGGAACTGGGCCAACAGACGGGTCATGATCTGGGAGTCTGTTTCCACCAGGACGTCCAACTGGGCCATGTCTTTCTTCAGCTCCTCCAGAGGACGGAACTGGGACCGAATGGACTCCTGGTGTGAGCGTAGGCAAAACACATGCGGACAAATCAATGACTAGGAATGAATACGTGCGTGGAGGACAAATGGTAGAACCCACAGTAAATATAAATGATATATAAAACCACCTCCACTCATCAAAAAAAAACATACCTTTGCCTTTTCTTCCTGTTCTGTGGTCTCTGGCTCCACTCCTTCTTTTAACTTTTTGAGCGCGTTTTTCAGTTCCTGAGTAGACAAGGATGGAGTCTTCCCATTGTCCTCCACCCCCCTGACACACACAGGAATAAAAATAGCCAATTAACATCACAGGTATGAGAGGACACTACCGCAAACAAATCCATCTGTGGTTAGGCAACCAAGCATTTAGGAAAAAAAAGTAAGGGTTGCTATGGTATCACATGTGCAGTACCTGTGTTTATCTCCCAGGTACTTGAGCTGTTCTTCCCCCAGCCGAACCTCTCTCTGTCCAGTCTGCAGGTTCAACCTCACATGAGAACCTTGCGGAACCGCCTGGCCTGTGCACAGAACACATGAAGAATATCAAAACATAGGCCAGAGGAATCTAGTCACCGTTAGGTTAACCGTACTGCGAGCAAGGATTGACTGCTATGATACACCACTTCCCTGCACGTGAGAGGTCGAAGCTTACTGAGACTTGCCTGGTTTTAGTGTCTGCCACACTAGCGTCGGCTGGACCACCTCAAGATCCTCCGTATCTCCCTCCCCATCAATGTGAACCTCCTCATCTTCTACGGTGCTTTCCGAGTTGTCTAACACGGTCAGGGCGGAAGGAGACTGAAAAACAAGGTGCCATATAACAATTCGGCACAGGAACCGGCATATTGACAGCATATCAACATAGTTTTGTTCAAGAACTTACCTTCTCGGTTAGGATTTGAACAAATTGAAGGCTAAATACAACGAGGATGACTAAATTCATCAGGTGGCTACTAGGGCCTGCTTTGGGGCGACCTGACATCATGACGGCACCCCCTGCCAAAAAATATTGAATCTACCGTAACACCTTTCTAGTATAAACTCAGACGTGATGATACAGTTCAGTTTGCTAGCTATACGTAGCCTATACTAAGTTGCTTCACCTGTCGTAGTAAGTGGACAAACAAAAAATGAACAGACGGATCGGTAAGAAAATATGTTCATCAACTTGGCCTAATTATAACACAGTAATATTATATATACTTTACAGCAATACATGACTCCGATTGCACCATTTGCGTACACGAAACGGACGTGGAGCGCTGACATTAGCCATATGTAACTCCGCCCTTGATCGTCATCACGAGGAACATTGGGTTACTTCGTTTTTGACAACACCAATCCCTGATAAAGCGGAGAATCTAGCGTTTCAAGGGCGCTATTAGAAACTCCGTACGTGGTGCTACCCGGGCATAGTAACCGATTGTTCATATCTAAGGGCTTACTTTTTCAAATTGAATTGTACACTGAAGGTTCTTAATGGATGCATCACTAGCTTCCTTTCACCTAATAAAATTCAGCACATGTACTTTTTAAATTCTGGGATACACATAAGGATCACATGAAACATATTGTTCATAGAATTATTGCGTGGACAATGACAGATTTACATGTGTAAATGTGAATCCGAGACAATTTACAGACGTGCTCATTATCTTCGATTACAGATGGGACATGGATGACATGACTATTCGTCTTAAAATTCCCTTAAAAATCGTTTTGATGCAGCATTACTGACATTTGGTCAATTTCATATAGAAAATTCTAAATAGATCCAAACCTTAGTAAGACAATCTCATTTCCTGTACATGTAATCTTTAATGTTTTATAAAAGGTACAGATAACAGTATGTTGTTTACAAATTCTTCATTCTCCATGCGTGTCTAGACACCACTGTTGAGCACACTCTCCATTTTATACAGGAATGTATAGACTCTAGTGTTAATCAAACTCATTTTTGATTCTAGACAGGAGTGTCTAGACACTACTGTTGAGCACACTCATTCTCCATAGTGTTCTCAGATGTGACATGGATGATCTCATGGTGTTTTTGCTTCTTTCTTCTCTGTTGGTTCTCTCCTTCCGCTGGCTTCTCCTCTCCTTCCATGTTTTCCAGCTCCTTCCCCCTCTCCCGTCCCCAACCCCGCTCTCCTCTTATGACCCTGCTCTCTCCATTCACGCAGTCGTCCTCCATGACCACCTCCGTCTTCACTATGCAGTCAATATCTGGGTCCCTGGAACAGTAAGAGCACCAAGTCAGGACTCTGGAGAATCGGAAGCTGTTCTCTGAGGTTGGAGTTGGAGCATGGTTGAGATGGTACCGGGTAGTGAGAGAGGGGGGGGACCGGGCAATTCGACTTCGGAGATGGACACTGTTGCTGTGAGCTTGTCTATGGTGCTTATAGTGTGTGTTGTGTATACACTGTGTGTAGTGCTACTCACCTGGGTATGGTAGTGGGGGGGTCGTCAGAGATGCGGACGGTCCTACTGTGGAGGGGCTGAGGGATGCTGAGGGCCTGCAGGGGGGTCACAGCCGTAGGTGGAGTCTCCTGGACAACACCGGTCTCCGTGGCAACAGGGTGACCTGTGGCCCTTGTCTCCTCCATCATGCTGTTCAACAGCTGAAGCGCTGTGACGACAGGCTCCTCCTCTTTCACCTCCAGAGGAGGGATGGCAGGGGGCGGATCCAAGGGTATCTTCTCCCGTCTCCTCTTCTGGGGGCGGAGCTTATTTGACTCTAAACAAAGCAGAGTTGAACGAGTGTACAAACAAATTAAGAAAAGGTTCCTTTCGTACAACTTTAAGGGTGGGGGGTGGGGGATCTAAGAGCCTATAAATATCCCGGCCAATCAAGACTTTGAAACTGAGTGCGTTTGTGAAAGTAACAGACACCGCTCACAGACAGAGAGCAGCAGGGTGTGAGCAGGCAGCAGCTACCATTGGGCTCGTATTTGTGGCGTAGTTCCTCCAGTTTGAGCTGCAGCCGGATACTGTCGCTCTGGCTCTGCTTGAGGGCCCGCTCAGAGCTGAACAGCTTCCTCTCCAGCTCCAGAGCCCGCTGGCTCTCGGCCAGGGCCTTCATCCGATGCATGGACAGCTCCTCGCTTAGACGCTCCGCATCTTTCCTGTAGGACACGCGCACGAGGGAGAGTCACCGGCCCGGGTTGACATGACGGACAGAGCTGCGTTACAGTGGGTGTTGGTTAGAAGTTGCGCGAGCATGTAGCTGGGTGGGACGTGGGCGAGATAGGAGGGAGGAGCTTACACTGCGTTGGAGAGCTTCATCTTCAGCAGGTCGGTGTAGTAAGTTTCATCTGCAACCTCTGCTGCTGGGGCAGATGACGGCTGGGCCTTCAAACATAACTGTACACACACACGCGCTGTAATGTGAGGGTGATGTTGTACAACAAGTATGGTAGCCACAGATTTGAGGTGTTATATGCCAGTCTGACTCGTCATGTCAGACGTTGTGTGTGTGTGTGTTCTTACCTCCACTTTCTCCAGGCGTCGCAGCTGCATCATTAGGGCCTGGATCTCACTGTTCTTCTCTGACAACATGGACTGGAGTCTCTCCAGCTGGGCAGGGTCAGCACGGGATCCCAGTAGCTGCATTAGGGTGGCGTTCTGGACCTGACACACACACAATGACGGGTTACATCTGTGACACGTGTGTGTGTATAGGGGGAGAACTGAGAACTGAGAACTGCTTTCTTTGGTCAGTCTGTGTGTGAATGTGGGTGTACCTTCACACGGTGCAGCTGTTGCTTAGAGAAGGCAAGCTGCTTTTGCAGCGACTGGTGCTGCACCTTCACGCTGATCAACTGGCGTTCCATCTCCGCCCGCTTGTCCTCCAGCTACACACGCACGCGTCATTTGGAACACTTTGTACAGCATGACGTAGATGTTTTTAGAAGGTACAAGCACACCAAGTACCTACCTCTGCGAATAAGGAGTTTCCTTTGCTGTTGGGATCCTGAGCCTGCTGTAGAACCTGTTCCAACTGGATCTGCAGGTCCTGGTTGGCCTCCCGGGCTTTCTGCACAGTGAAACATGAAACACGTTTTGTTATCCAACAACCGATGGCTTCTCATCAGACAGAATCGCAGCGTCTTACAACAGAGACTGTGGGGGTGTGCCTCTACCTCCAGGGCGTTGAAGCAAGACACTGCCTCTCTCTCCCTCTCCTCCTTCTCCTCGGTCAGGCGCTCCAGACCCCGCTGGAGGTTGCTGTTGGTCAGTTCCAGTTGCTGCTGCTTGTACTGTGCATCCTGTAAGGAGCTCTCCAGTGCAGCCTGATCGAAAGGAGCAGAGACAAGAACACCGACGTCATTCGGTCAGTTACACACACCCGTACACACAGTTGTGTGTAAACTGCTAATGAGCACAGAGATGGTGGATGTGGTTTGCGTGTGCATATCTGATCACCCCACTCTGCCAGCCTTTCAGCCAAATCCTCTCCACCTGCACCTGTTGCCGTGTATGGGTGTTCAGCTCACCTTCGCAGACTCCAGCTCCATCTGCTCCACCTGCAGCTCCATCATCTCAGAGGAGACCGTGTCCTGGGCGCGCTCAGCTGCGGCCCTCAGCTCCTCTGTCCTGCTGTTCAGGGCCTCCGTCTGCAACTGTAGCTTGTGCAGCAGCTGCTTCTCGCTCAGCCGGGCCTCGTCCAGCTTCGCCTGCAGGTGCTCAATCTGATACATGTGCACACAGAGAGACATGAGAAAACACAAAATACAGACAAACTATCCAAATCGATGCCAACAGTAACATCCTTTAAGTCCCACCCGCCCCAGCCATGTCCCCCGTGTCCCAGCTCGCCGCACGCTGCTCAACGCAGTCCACAACCTTGTCCCTGCGGTCCCTGAGGGCCGTGCTGTGGCTCCTCTCCAGCTGGGCCTCCAGCTGCTCCAGCTGCAGCCTCTGCTGGCTCTTCACAGCCTCATGATCGGAGCGCAGACTCTCCAGCATGCGGCTCTTGAGCTCCACCTCCCGCTGGAGGGAGTATTTCTCCTGCTCCAGCGCCTGGGGACGGAGAGACGCAGCTGGTTAAGTCCTAAAGCGGATGGACATCAAGGAACGTTTTGATCTTTGTTTAACTCATTTCTTGTATACTGCGCCGTACTTTTGAATGTGGGCTAAATGAGCATCTTCCTTAAGCATGTTCATGTGCGGAGGAAGAGGACTGTGAGATGATAGTAAGGCCACAGACACCCCCGACTACAATAACAATCGTTATTGGGGCTGAGACCAGGCTGCTCAAATCAGCAAATTGACAAAAAGTAACTGCTGAGCCTTGATAAACCAGATTCCGGACTGGACAGTCCAGATTCCATGGATCTGTCTCACCTCCATAGTATTTGTCATCTCTATACGTTCCTCCTCAATACGGTTCTCCAGCTCCTGCTGTACATCCAGGAGCTGCAGGCCATACTGCGCCGACTTCTGGAGCTGGTCCTCCATCTCTTTCAGCTTGCATTTCAGCAAAGGGACGTCATCTTCACCCACGGAAGACATCTGAGAAATCAAACAACGTTAAGTTAACAACAAAAACGACAGCTTGACCGTCTCCGTGACCAAACATCGATTAAACAGCAGGCTACTAGCTATGCTAACTTAACAAACAAGAGCCAACGACAGCAAGTAGCGAGCTATTTGTGAACTTCATGGAGAATGATAAAGCTCTAAATACATCCACCATGGTATCTTCAACATTAGGACATTCAACATTGTAACATTGCTTACATTGAAAGCCAGTAATAAAAATTCACTCCTAACTCCTAACCCTTCAGTCGCGAGCCGCTCATTATTTGAAATCCGCTCCTGTGCTAAAGCAAATTCTCGCGAGAAGGACGACAACACGCCCCAAAAGGTTCACGTCTCCGCTCTGTGAACGCATGCGCACATCACACCGTAGCACTCGCAAAGTGCTGAAGTCTAGCGAGAGGTACTCGAGAGGTACTCGGGAGATCGATGGTGTATTTCAGAGCCTCCAGCTTGCCAAACGACTTAGTTCTGATGTTTTGACACTGTTGTCTCAGTCCAGAAGCTGTCCTCAAAGCCTTTTACACTCACGTGATGCCATAGAGTTGGTACGTAAAAGCGAACTCGTCAACAGACACATGTATGTCTTTGTTTACATTACACTTGCTAGCTGCCTAATTGTGATGTGGTGGGCTTCCTTTTCATCTTTTCATCAGATTGCAGAGCGATGGACCATGCCCTGAGAGACCAGTTGTCTAAGCTGGTGGAGGAACTAACCACCTCTGGAGAGCCCCAGCTAAACCAGAACAAGATGAAGGAGCTCAAGAAGCTCTGCAAGTAGGAACTAGGAAGGACTACCATGACTTTAGTCTAGTCTACTCAACTCAGGCTTCATTCTCATCCTAAAGTGCCTCTAATGAGGACAGAGAATCATCACCAACATGCAGGACAGTTGGTCCTAAGGACCAGGATTGAGAAACACTGCTGTAGTGTGTCTGCTAAATCAAATGCAAATGACACAGTCCTTTCTCACTGTGATACTTCACTGTGACCTGACTCTCACAGAAAGATCCGAAACTGTACGGTTCTGCAGCCTACTGAATGTACTGTACTGTAGCCTACTGAATGTACTGTACTGTACTGTAGCCTACTGGATGTGCTGTACTGTACTGTATTGTACTGTAGACTACTGAATGTGTTGTACTTTACAGTACTGAAGCATGCTGGATGTGCTGTGCTGTAGCCAACCTAATGTGTTGTACTGTGGTTGTCTCCACTCAGAGCCTCTAACGACTACATTGAGCATGTGTACAACCTGCTGATGACTCAACTGGCTCAGGAGCACGCTGAGATACGCCTCTCAGCCTTCCACGTGACCGCAGAGCTCTTCTCCCGCTCGCACCAATTTCGCCTCCTCCTGGTCTCCAACTTCCAGGACTTCCTGGACCTCACCGTGGAGACAGACTCTGACCAGCCGCTCCCCCCACCGAAAGGTAACGGTCGTTATTGGGTCATTACGGCAATGTCCACACATCCCATAAAGTCCACACGTCGTATCTGTAAAATGTCCCGAAAATCTGATGTTCTTCCACGGCTTGGCCTTCAATTGGACTTTACTTTTCTGCTTCTGTCTCTTTTATGTGACACCTGACCACACTCCGTAGCAACAACAAAAGTGCAAAGATTGACTTGTGTGTTATTGAATGTTACTAACATAGAGGTAGCCCGTAAGCTGAAGACCCTGGCTATTCAGACGATTCAGGCCTGGCACGCATCCTACGGAGAGGCCTACAAGAAGCTGGCCCTGGGGTACCACTTCCTGAAGCAGGTCAAGAAGGTCAGAGGATATCTGCCACGCTCGGTTATCCAAAGAGTCAAGGACACTATGCAATGTAAGTGACCAATGCTGTCCACCTCTCGATCTTCGTCTGTCTTCCTCCTGCTCTAGGTGGACTTCCAGGACGTCCAGGCCAGGACTTTCGCTGAGAGGAGGAGAGAGGAGGACAAGCAGAAAAGGCTTGACAGGATATATAAGGAGAAGGTTGAGAAGGCCACCCTGGAGATGGAAGGTAGGCCTCTTCTGCCGTGTTACCACCTGCGCTTAGCCACGGAACTCCAAAGCCGGACTCAAAACCTCTTTTGCTCCAACTGAAAATGTATTGTGCGTGCTATCAAGAGAATTCAGTCAGTCATAAATGTAATCTTTGACCCCTGGGTGTTTCGCAGAGTCCTGTGAGGCGATACAAGAGTGTCTCACTGAGATGGACACCTGCATGAAGCTGCTGCTGCCGTCTGAGTTTGACCTCTCTGTGTGGGAGGCACCAGTCAATCCAAATACAGAACCAGCCTCTGAAACCTCAGTAGCAACCAATCAGAGCTCAGAGACCTCCAAGACAGCAAATGAGATGACAGAATCAACCAATGGGGAAAAGTCTTCGGTCCAGGTGACGCATGATGGGATAGACATTTCACTCAATGACCTCGATGAACAGCCTTGCTGCAGCAAAGAGCTGCATGAGGAGAGCGATGAGACGAAGGAGTCTGGTGACGAAGAGGGGGAACTGGATGAGGTTCTGGATGAAGACGCTTTCATACGGAACACAGGCCTCATCTCTCACAAATACAGTCTAGACCTCAACCTCTCCACAGGTGAACAAACACACATACTCTTGTCACACAGTTAACATCTTTGTCATGGATGAAAGGGGGAGTGCCCTCTTATTCACACACACAGACACACACACACACACACACAAGGCCATACATTTACTGTTACTCACCTCATTTCAGACTTGCGTCTGAAAGAGACAGAAGAGAATGAGGCTGTGGTAACTACAGTGAGGGATCTCCACAAACTGATTAGCTCCAAACACCTGCCTGCTGTCAAGTCCTGGGTCCAGGTGAGAGGATTGTCAAGTTCAAGTTCAAGTTGTGCTTTATTGTCATTCCGCTACATGCGGGTGCATACAGTGGAACGAAATGTCGTGCCTCACAGAGCCACGGTGCTACATAAGTACAGACATTCAACAGTACAGTCTAACAACAAACAATTTAAAATAAATATAACATTTTTTCTATACATAAACTAAACAGGATACAAACTGTACGAATACTTACCGATGTGCATGTGCATAGAGTATTGTACATGTGCGAAGAATAGATACATATTATTACAGAGTCTTTAGAGCAGTTTGTGTACACACGGCAGTGTGTATGAAAAGTGCAGTGGGTGAGTGACTAGTGCCAGTTTTCTGATAGTCTTAGTTATTGTGTGGGTAGTCATAGAGGCCCGGAAGAGTTCAGGGCTCTCACAGCCTGGGGGAAAAAGCTGTAGAGCAGTCTGGCAGAGCGGGATCTGATGCTCCGGTATCGTCTACCTGATGGTAGCGGCTGGAAGAGGCTTTGGGAGGGGTGGGTGGGGTCTTTAACGATACTATTGGCCTTGTTGGAGCATCGTGTGTGGAAGTTTTCTAGGATTGAGGGGAGATGGGCACCGATGATCTTCGCATCTGTGTTCACTGTTCGCTGGGTGGTCTTGCGGTCTGCTGCAGTGCCGTTCCCGTACCAGACAGTGAAGCAGCTGGTCAGCACACTCTAAATGGTGCCCCTGTAGAATGTGGTGAGGATGTGTGGAGGGAGACTTGCTCTTTTCAGCCGCCAGAGAAAGTGCAGAAGCTGATGTTCCTTCTTTGAGAGTGACTTGGTGTTTGTGGTCCAGGTGAGGTCCTCAGTGATGTGCACCCCCAGGAATTTGGTGCTTTTGACTCTCTCGACAGGCGAGCTGTCGATGGTCAGTTGGGGGTGATCCGCGGAGTTCTTCCTGAAGTCCATCACAACCTTCTTTGTCTTGCTCAGGTTGAGGGACAGGTTGTTAGCCCCTCACCATTTCGCCAGCTGTGCAACTCTCCTCTACCTGTGTGTGTGTGTGTGTAGTGTGGTGTGTGTTGGTGTGTGTGTGTGTTGTGGTGTGTTTGGTGTTGTGTGTGTGGTGTGTGGTGTGTGTGTGGTGATGTGAGTGGTACGGATTGGACTCCCAAAACTGCACTCTTGTGTGTGTGTGCATGCATACTTGTGGTGTGTGTGTGTGTCCGACAGACAGGTGTTTCCCAGAGCAGAGGGCAGAAACAGTTGTTAAGACAGGCATTGGATCTGAAGAAGGCTTTAGAGACTGCTGTCAGAAAACATGAGGACCTGCACATAGACTACTGCACCAGGCACCGTCAAGTGGTAAGTACAAACGAGCGCCAAAACAGGGGCTCTCCATGGACACTAATTCACAAAGGCAGCATATAGAGACCTCACCAGAAGAGGGCAGTATTGCACAGTATAATAGTACATTCTTCTGAGAAAATGCAGTGAACTGATAGGATTCATGTAAACGTACTACAGGGAGGGCTCCTAGTGTCTGCTAGGAGCAGGGCTGTGAGGAAGAGCAACATGAGAGAGCAGGGCTGGGAGGAATAGCAAGGCTTGGTGCTCAAAGACTGGGCGGAGAGATCAGGAGGAGAAACCAGGAGCAGCCTGGCTGGTAGGAGGGGGGATTTTTTTTAGACACGGGGAGGAAGCTGGCATCTCCTCCTCTTCCTCTGAGCCACTCCCTCTCTCTTCCCCTCTGCTCTCCCTCTTTACATGTTCCCCCAACCTTTCCCTCCACCCCTCCCTCTTGCTCCCCGTCTTGTCCTCTCTTTTTTTCTCCCTCCTTCCCTCCACCAGTCTATCCTTAGCAACTGTAGTTATGAGTGCTCCTCGCCTCATAATGACAGCTATATTGCCAGTCTGATCGTGGTGGAGAGGGTACGTTCGGTACGGTATAATCTGCGTAGCTTGAGGGGGAGTGTGTCGTGTGTGTGTGTGTTGTGTGTTGTGCTAAAGGGTGGGGGGGGGGGGGTGCCAAGGGGAGCTAGCCAGCGGTGACAGTGACAAAGCAGCCCACATCTCTCTCTAAAGGGTTATCACTGCCAGCGCCCATTCTCCATGCAAGCAGCCCCATGCTATGATAAAGCTACAACTTAAAGCCCTTTATCATAATTAGTTTTTCCTTTTTACCCTTAAAAGCATTCCATTACTTTATTCCTTTTATCGCCATGGTGACACGCGGGGGGATTGCTTTCAGCGACTCAATAAACTGGGCTCTGATTGGAGGGGAAAATGGAGGAATCAGCAGCCTGACTCTGTCTTGTGGGACAGATTTACATGAAGGAGAAAGAGTGAAGGAAAACAACAGGACACTTAATGTACTTGCTGACAGTAGTCCTCCTCTCCTTTCCTTGCCTCTCCTTTCCTCGCCTCTCCTTTCCTCGCCTCTCGTGGTCAGTAAGGTGTTTGCTAGTGTGTTGGTTTGTGTGTGTGTTAATCTGACAAGTTTGACCCGTCACTGTAGCAGTGGACCGTTAAACGTGCAGCTTGCTAGGATATGCTGTTGTTTACCCATGATAAGGCATCTTATCAGACAATGGAGAAACACCATTGATGGTGTGCATGTGTGCGTGTGTGTGTGTGTGAATAAGAGGGCACTCCTCCTTTCATCCATGATAGAGATGTTAACTGTGTGACAAGTCTGTTAGGGCTAAAGGTAGGTGGGGCTGCTGGTGACAGTTTGCATTAAGGTAACTGGCAGTAATGATGAGGAGGTGTGCGTGCGTGCGGCGTGCGTGCGCGCGAGCGAGAGAGAGAGGGACACTTGAGGTTCAGGTCTATAACCTGGCTGTCAGTGAGGCTGAAGAGATGGAGATGTAAGCTAATGTGTCAGCTGACCAGACTGGCCTCTGCAGCGGAGGTCCCTGGGGAGATCGGTTGAGGTTGTGGGGGGGGGTAGAAACCCCATGGGTCTTAGAGAGTAAGTATAATCCTCAAGCCCCCATATTCTGAGATGACCTGGGATAGGCCTCATTACATTTGGCTGGTCCTATGATCCCTTAAACCGTCCTCTCTCTCTGTCTCTCTCTCGCTCTATCTCACTCTCTCTTTTTCTCTACCTCTTTCACTCTCACTCTGTCTCTCTCTCTCTCTCTGCACCCATCCATTCCTTCTCTTCAATATCCTTCTTGACTGTCCTCCAGCCTCACTCCCACAAGCCTGACTGTACCACCTCTTTCTTACCTTAGTAATGATCCTTAATAATACTAATGTGTCTCTCTCCTCTTCACACTAATCCTGTCTACCTTGGCCTCTCTTCCCCAGCCTTTCATCCCTGGCCTCTCTTCCCCAACCTCCCCCAGCCCGTCTCCCCCCAACCTTAGTCCCTTGGCCTCTCCCCCGGCCTCTGTCTCAGCCTCTCCCGCTCTTCTCTTTTCCTGAGCCTGGGTCTTTCTCACCTCATTACTTCCTGACTGGAAGGCCTCTTTCCATCACACGCCACCGCTGGAAACACACACCATATTTGGTCATGGCCTCCTGAGCACTGCACCAATCTAACAGCAGCAACATATATGTGTGATGGAGATATTCATTAGCCAGCGTTCCCATGATGCTGCTGGGCTCTCCTGCGGACCGAAACCCATCTCATTCTGCTACATTTTGTTATGTGGGGGGACGTAAACGCAGTGAGATTATACCCTGGCCGCATTATAGCCTGGCAATATTCACACTGGCCCATCTCCCTGCATGGTAATGTAGAATGTAATCTAATGTGTGTGTGTGTGTGTGTGTGTGTTTGCGTGCGTCCGTGCGTATGTGTGTATTCACCGCCCGAGCGCTGCTTCAGAGCAGAGTATTAACTTGTCTGCAGAGACAATAGAGAACAACTTTCAGGATTTTTTTTCCTCACCTCCAGCAGGTTTCTGTGTCCTCCTCCCCTCTCTCCCTCCCTCCCTCCCTCCCTCTCTCCCTCCTGACAGTGTACGACGGTTCATTCTACCCCCCGCCCTCACCCCTCCACCGCCACCGCACCAACTAGGCCATACACCTGAGTTATTGGTTTGCTGTAATAATTTGCTGGAGCTTCCACAGTAGAGGGGGGTTATTAGCATATAAATAGCAGATGCACAGAAGACCATCACAGCTGAGCACATTTAATTTTTAGTTTATAAGATTGAATGGGTTTTTAAACGCATAGCCATCAAACTTGCCAGGAGACAAATGAAGTTGAAGTTCATTGCCGCGCGCCCTCAGCGATCATTTTTAAATATATATTCAGATTACTAAGTATATCTCTCTCTCGTCTATGGGGGGGGCAGGCACCTGGTGAGCAGAGAATAGACATGACTTTAGAACTAATTAGACCATGGGCTATGGTGAGGAATGGAGGGAGGAGGGCAGAGAGGTTCTTTACCCTGCAGGAGTGTGTTGGGTTATTTAAACACACTCATTATGCAGGCCTCCGACCCGGGCCAGGGGACCGAGATGGGACACACGCGGTCAATACTGCTGCCGCGTGGAGGGCGAACAAAACCAGGAGTGGTGGTGATTTTTTTTATTTTATCCCAAACGAACCACGGTAGAGGTGGATAGATGGGTGTATAGGTAGATACATCGATAGATAGATAGAGGCAGGATAAAGAGAGACACCCAAAGACAGAGATGGAGAGACGCGGAGAGGCGTCCCAGTCCCCAGTTGTTTTGCAGGCTCAGCTGAATCGGCAGCGCTAAGCCGCAGCCTTCCGCGACACGTCCAAGCGCTGTAGGTAGCATCGCTAGTTTATCTCCCCGCGCGAGAAAACTTTCCTGCGATATTTTGTAAACAGGAGAAATGGTGGCGAGCTCTCTGCCCGCCGGATAAGAAACGGGTTGGGTTTAAATGCAAAGGAGTGCGTGAGGAACGAAGGCTATATTTTAACTGGGTTTGTGTCAGCAAAATGTTTCTATATAAAAGCTAATTCCCTCCTCGTCCGTTTGTGCGAGACATACAGCTTTGCCACCTCTCCACGACACCACCGATTTTTATCACCCCAGAATTAAGGTGAATTAAAAGTAAAGTAATGTTTGTTGCGCAGGTGGTAGTGTGTGTGGGTGTGGTAAAAAGATCTATCAGTGGAGAAATAACTGCCCTGCGGTAGAGAGAGACAGCCGGGATAAACAAAAGTACAATCTCCTCTCTTGCTCTGCAACTGTCACCCTCCCTCCTTCCTCCACAGGAGGTGAATAACTGGGTCTGCGTTAGGGACAAATGTTGAGAAAGTTTGTGTAGGAGTGGGGATAACACTCTCTCTCCTCCCCTCTTTCTCTTTCTCTCTTTCCATCTATCTCTTTCTCTCCCTATTTCTGTCTTGTACATGTGAGTGTGTGTGTATTGTGTGATTGGTATCAAACTTGGGTGTTGTGTGTATGTGTGAGAGAGAGGTTTACGTAGGCAGAAGAAGCCATTGTATTCTCAGTTTCAAATGTTCTCAGTGTTTGTCGTCGATCAAACTTGTCAATAGAACGTGTCCTTAATCAACTGTGATCAGTATTGGTACATGATTAATAGTCTAGATTAGTCTATGCTAGTCTCATCACAAACTTTCTTTCTAGTTTTTGTGGTCTGTCCTCATTTTGTTGTCGTTTTGGCCTTTTTCTCTCTATTTCTCTTTCTGTCTTTGTCTTTTCTCTCTCCCACTTTCTCTCTCTTTCTCTCTCTATTTCTCTTTCTGTCTCTGTTTCTCTCTCTCTCTCTCTCTCTTTCTCTCTCTCTCTTCGACCGTCTGTAATCAAATCTCATTTTCATAAAAAGAAATCGTCTTGATGACTCTATCAAATATTCGACACCAAATCTTAATTAGGATTTTCATGTAATTAAATGTTTCATTGCATCGAAAAGAATACAAGCAGTTTTCTTTTAGTGCATTTGATGCCAAGCAGTCTCTATCTCCCTGCCTTTCTCTTTCTTCATCTCATTCAGAATATACAGAGCGGTAATTATGGGTTAATTATGCTGTAATTGAATTGTTAGTGTTGTAAAATTAAGTGGTTTAATTAAGTGTGATTTAATTTATTAACACCCGTAATATTCAGTGCGGGCAGGATTAGTCTCTGTGATGCTCCTTGTACTATCATCTCTGTCCCTCTCTCTTTCTCCCTCCCTTCCTTTCTCTGTCTCTCTTTCTCTCTCCCTTCCTTTCTCCGTCTTTCTTTCCCTTCCTTTCTCCATCTCTCTTTCTCTCTCCCTTCCTTTTTCCGTCTTTCTCTCCCTTCCTTCCTCTCCTTTGTCTCTCTGTCTATCTCTCCCTCCCTTCCTGTCCCATCTTTCTCATCTCTCGCTCCTCCTCCCTTCCTCTTCTCTGTCTCTCTCTCCCTCCCTTCATCTCTCTCTCTGGCTCTCTCTCTCTCTCTCTCTCTCTCTCTCTCTCTCTCTCTCTCTCTCTCTCTCTCCATATCGCTATATGATGGGTGTCACTAGAGAGCACTGATCATAAAACGCCATAGTCAACATTGTGCACTCACGCTCATAAACAGGCGCTCTCACAACGAAAATGAAGATTTCATTCTTGCCCTCCCTTTCTTTTGGTAGCAGACGGCGGTAGTATGATGGCGGTAATTAAGTTGAATGAAGGTGTGTATGTGTGAGAGCGTGCGAGCGAGAACAGTTTGCCGCTACACAGCATTCCGGAGAGTGAAGGTTAAGGGCGTTAAGTGTTTATGAAAATGACCCCAAGATTTAAACGCATTCTGTTATGCATTGTAGCACAGGGAATACTTAACTACCTTTAGAGGAAATTAAAAGGCATAAATTCTGTTTAGCGCTGATGTGAAGTCCCTGAGAGAGAGAGAGAGAGAGAGAGAGAGAGGATGGTAAAGGATAAAGGACCAGGGGGATGAGGAGGACAGACTAGGACGCGAAGAAAAACACCTTCCCCCCCAACGCAAATTCCTCTCCCCTTCTCGGTTTCTGTTCGTCCAATACAGCTTCGTTGCTGGTGATGATGCAGCACATCTTATAGGTCTGGGCACCTGACACAAGGGGACAACAGAGAGAGAGAGGGAGGGAGGGAGAAAAAGAAGAAGAAGAGAGGGAGAAGGAAAAAGGGGGAGGGAAATAGGAAGGGAGATGAAAAGAGGGAGGGTGGGGGATAGAAGAATATATGAAAACAGGGAGGGGGAGAGAGAGAGGAGCGAGAGGAAGGGAAAAGAGAGCGAAATAGAGGATGGTGGTGGAGAGGAAAAGAAGAAGGGAAATGGAGATGAAACGACAGAGAGTGGTAGGAATGGAGGGGGCAAGGAAGTGAGGGAGGGAGGAAGGAAGGAAGAAAGGGGAATGGAGGAAGAGAGAGAGGAAGAGATGCACGGGGGAGGAATTAAGGGAGGGAGAGAGAAAGCGATGGAGCGAGAGAGGAAGAGAGGGAGGGTTCATCTCATTGCTCTACCCTGTAGATTGATGGAGATTATTTATCTGAGAGAGGTCAGTAAGATCTGCAGTAGCTGCAGACTGGCGATGGGGGCGGCCGAACAGGTGAAGTCCTCCAACCCACCCTGTTGATTTGCGAAGACGGGGACCATCACACACACCCTCCCCAACATGTGGGTGTGTGTGCTGCACAGGCGTGCAACTGAATGCTGCTACACTCCAACCACAGCCTGACACAGTTCATGTAAGGTGAAAGGTTTTACACCCAGCAGACAGGAGGTTCATCAATATTCTTTATTTATTCACTGTAGTTTCACAGAAAAAAGTCAAATCACTTCAGATAGATGAAAATGAGCATCCCTTCTGCTTTTTTTGTCAAAAGCTGCGTCGGGTAGCTACCCTCTAAACATGTGTGCTGCGGTAGCATGAGCAGGTGTGTGTGTGTGTGTGTGTTTACCTGGAGGTGAGAGTGGGTAGGATTTCCAGTCAACCTCCCGAGAGGCGAGAGGCAGCTTACCTCGGCGGACCTGACCTCTCTCTGACCTGCTTCCTTATCACACAAATACACCTCCAATCACTACCTCCGTCCTCTCGTCTCTGCATCCCAGATATGAGATCCTCCTCCCTGCCCGCAAGACCAAATAAACCTCCCCTTTCACCAGTCAGACTGATCCAGGCTGAGACCCAGGAGTTACAGTTAGCCGGTGATACGCAGAGTTCTGGCACAAGAGAGGCAAGCCTCTTGCTGAGGTCAAGAGGCCACACAGTGAGGCCCTTTTGCTAGACGGCTATAACTAGGTTCAGACTCGAGCCAAATAATAAGCAGCAGCATGTACGTATGGTTATATGTGAATAATGACTTGCACCGCTCGGCGTCAAACGTGCGACATGCTTGACCTGGGGGGGGGTGGGGGGCCGGGTCTGACCAATATGCGTTGTGAGGAAACATCACACCCATACATCCGAGTAGGCCAAAGTTAAACGCCTCTTTCGAACCCCTCAGATGAGAGCGTCGGACGAGGAGGATGAGGATTTCGAGGAGGTGCCGGAGAAGGAAGGCTATGAGCCCCACATACCAGAGCATCTGAGAGCCGAGTACGGTAAGTTGACTTAGCTGGAGGGCCACTTACACGCGCGTGCACACACACGTGCACAAACAACAGAGACAAACAAACGGCAATAAGGACAACCTGCCGTCTGAGTGATCTTCCTAAGCTCTCACGCTGACCCCCGGAGATCATAAAACACACACTCTCTCACACAGCAGATGGACACAGATTAACAGGGAGAGAAGGTGTGTAGAAATGCCCATTGAAGTGTGTTTGTTTGCGGAAGGCTGACTTGGGGTCAGGGGTCGGTGTGTGCGTGTGGCTGGCCATGCTCCCTCTCAGCGGACTGTTAGCCCAGGTGCTACAGGGCCCAGGGCCGTGTCCTGCTCCACCTGTCACCGGAGAAACGACCCCGATCTGAATATGGTGTTCCGGGTCTTTCTTTGAACCTGCTCTGGTTAAGTCTGGACTAAGACATCCCTCCTGTGTGTTGACCGTGATGGTGAGGTTGCTGTCTGTATGTGTGTGTGTCTCCAGATCCAGGCTGGGTTTGATTAGCGAGCTATGTAATGATCTGTAGAGGCCATGCCAAATTAACAATGCCACCCTCTTAATGAGGTCCCATTAGTCCTGTTGTAATTTACTACCTGTACCTGCACCTTCTACTGCCTTGTCCTGGCACGCATCCTCCCCTGAACTCACACACACTCAAGTACACACACACATATACATACACGTACACACACACAGACGACACTAGAAGTTTTTAGTATACAAATATATTGAGGTCCTCTTCTGAACTTGATATTTTTAGACAGAGCGAGGGTAGATTGATTTGTTTCGCAGGAGTCTGAAGTTGTTTTGCAAAAGACTTGGCAGCCCGTGTGGGTGTGTATACTACAGATATCCTGTCAGTCTGCCACTGTCTCAGAGGAACGTCAAACTGTCCCTCTGTCATAATGAGTTTTGTCTCAGGTGGATATAATATGATATATACTGACAATATGTTTTTGAAAATTAAACAAATAATACATTTGTTATCTCTTTTGTGGCCAGTCTTCCTGGCTGGCTGGCTGGCTGACTGGCTGGCTGGCTGTTGAAAGCCCGGCTTTCATCTACCAGGTCCCAGATCACAAAGCACTCGACCTCACTTCTTTTCTTCCACTCCTATTTCTTTCTTTTATTTCCCCCCACCTTCTTCCTGCCCCCCCCCCACCTCTCTTTCCTTCCTCTCCTCCTCCATTCTGCGCTCTGCTCTTTTCACGGCTGATCTCTTATCTATCCCTTTATCCTGCTTCTCCTGTCAGGACGTTATCTCTCTTTCAAATTTACATTTTAATTACAAGGCCTGCTGAACTCAGGAAAATCAATACTCTCCCTCTCCTCTCTCTCTTTAATTCCCTCCCCCTTACTTCCTTCTCTTGGCTCTCCCCCCCTCTGTCTCTCTCTCCCTATTTCCCTCTCTCCATCTCTCTCTCTCTTTCCCTCTCTCTCTCTTTCCCTCTCTCTCTTTCCCTTCCTCCCTCTCTCTCTTTCCCTCTTTCTCTCTCCTCCTCTCCCTCCCCAGGCCAGCCTGCTGGCCCTCTCTATTTCCTCCTATTGATCTATCTCTTTAACACCTGCTACTTTAGCGCTGCAGACAAATAGCTACCATTTTGGTCAATTTAAAGAGAAAAAGAAAGGATTTGGTAGTATTTCAGCCAGGCGTCGGCGGGAGGGGAGGACGGAGGGATGTGCGCGGTAATTCAGAGGGATGGAAGGATGGTGGGATGTGTTGGAGTGATGGAGGCCAAGGGGGTGGAGGGTGGGCTACTTGTACAAAGGAGCAGGCAGGTTTCTAAATGCATTCAGCTGAGCTGTAGTAGCTAGACAGGGCCGCAGGGTCTCTGTGGGTAGGTGGAGTGTCACGTGGCGGTGGCAGTATTTTACTGACTGGCACTGCATTAGGTGTGTTATACTTCTCTACCTCTATACCTCTATTGCACAGCTGTCCTTTTTATCACACTCTGGTTTCTTTTTATTGGAGAGAGCAGAGGAGAGGTACTGTTTGACCTGTCAGCTTGTCTGTTCTCAGGGGTAACAACTGCTGTGCTGGATTGCTGTTCATGCTGTCTGACGTGGTCTAGCCTGGCCTGGCCTGGCCTGATCTAGCCTGGCCTGGTCTAGCCTGGCCTGGCCTGGTCTAGCCTGGCCTGGTCTAGCCCTGCCTGGCCTGGTCTAGCCTGGCCTGGTCTAGCCCTGCCTGGCCTGGTCTAGCCAGGCCTGGCCTGGTCTAGCCCAGTCTGGCCTGGCAGAATGTGTGGTGGTTTGGGGCAAGCTGCTGGCTTATAGGTCAACTTTGATCTCTTCTCCAGCCCTAAGCTCTGTCTGACCTCCACACACACGCTAGACCACCCAGGGGTCTGCAGCAGCTCATTTGTTGTTGTCACCCTGACCCCCCCCCTGCCCCCTCCCGACCAGGTCTTGAACCTTCCACCAGCTCCTCCAGCAGCAAGAACCCAGCCTCCACTTCCCGGCCCCAGCCTCAGCCCCGTCCTCCTCCCCAAAATCCCCAGCCTCTCCCCAGGAGCAAGAGAAGAGCCATGGAAGAGGAGCAGGACCCCACCTGTGCTGCTGCCACACTCAGCCTCCTCAGACAGCGCCTCCCACAGGCCTGGTAACTCTCTACACTGCTCTCCTCTTCTTACCTCCCCTCTCCTTACCTCTCCTCTCCTTACCTACACTCCCCTCTCCTCTTCTTTCCTTCCCTCTCCTTCCCTCTCCTCTCCTTACCTCCCCTCTCTTTACCTACACTCCCCTCTCCTTACCTCCCCTATCTTCCCCTCTTCTCTCCTTACATCCCCCCCTCCTCCTCAAACCACCAGTATGAATGCTCTCTCCCCTTCCTGCACAGCGGCACAGCAGCTCCAGAGCAGCAGACAGCAGGCTCGTCCAGTGATGCCGTCCCAGGATCCAGCCAGGTCCAGGCTGATGTCCCTGTCATCCCCTTCGGTCTGGACCTGTACTACTGGGGCGAGGAGCAGCCCACTGCCGGCAAGATCATCAAGTACTCGCCATTACTCACCCTATATTACTTGGATATTATCAATACTTGTACACCGTTCGGGCACCATGTACATGTAGCATCATATTCCTACTGCGGTGTTATTGACACCTTCAGACCACATGAATCACATTGCTGGTTGAGATGACAGTGCTGCTTCGTGGACTCGGGGTGAGGTGTTGCTTGGAGTTCTGGTTTCTGGTTGCAGTCGTAGTGCATGACCAGAAGAGGGTGCTGTTGTCAGAAGCGTCGGTGGATGCAATGGCTGTAGCGCGATGTCTAGGCAACATAGGGAATAACTGAGCTCTGCCTTTAGAGCTGCAGAGTGTTAAAGCATTTCTCATTATTCTCCTGTTCCTACCCTTCCTCTTCCTCATTTCCACTCTCTTTTGTGTCCCCTTCCTCCTTTTCTTCTTCTACTCCTTCTCTTCCTCCTCCTTTACCTCCTCCTCCCCCTCCATGTCCTCTCCCTCCACGCCTTCCTCCTTTTCTTCTCCTTCTCCTCCTCCTCCAGGTTCTCCTCCCAGCACCAGTTCTGGGTGCCTAACGAGGTGGAGGAGGAGGTGGAGAACCCGGAGCTGAGCGCCCAGATGAAGTCTCGCTACATCACCTTCGCCGGCCGCTTCACCCCCGTCACTCACACCTGCAGGGCGCCCCTCTCCAACGGTGCGCTGTGCACTCGCCAGGACAGGGTCAAGGTCAGACACGCACAAATAAAATGCTGGCATGTATGGGTGTGTAGGTGCAAGTTAACCCGTGCGTGCGTATGTGTGTGTGTAGTGCCCGTTCCATGGTGTCATCGTGCCCCGTGACGACTTGGGCCGCCCCACCAACCCCGAGGACGCCGTGCGCCTGGAGAGAGAGGAGAGAAAACGACAAGAGGAGCATCCCAGTGAGACACACATGCTCACACACTCGCTCACACACTCGCTCACACACACGCACACACACACGCTCACACACACCATGCCATGGTCACCCTGGTGTCTAGCTGGTCTCAGAGCCCACTGACCCCTTCCTCCCAGCCCAGAACTGAGGAGGAGGAGGGACTGAGGGAGAGAGGGATGAGGGAGTTTTTGATTAAGGTAAAGATGAGCTGATAGAATTGGAGAGATGGCCAATAGAGGGATAATAGACTGGGCTTAACCGGGGCCAGATCTGTCTGTCCTTCTATCTCTCTTCTGGCCCAGCACAACCGGGCCCAGCTAAAAGCCCATTAGTGTGCGTGTGTGAGTGTGTGTGTGTCACTGCCAGGTAGCCAGAGGATATGGTCTCTCTCCCTGCAGTGGCTTGTTAACAAACAGGTACTAGGCGTCTGACTGGCTTGCCTGCTGGCCACTCGCTTGTGAAATAGCATCTTTTGTAACTAACTACACTATTGATCTAGTACTCCATCAGACCTAGCCATCCAGACAGACAGCAGCACGCTCAACAAAACACTGCCACACACACACACACCAACACACAAATATATATATATAAATATATATACTCATATATATGAATATATATACCCACACACATGCTGTCTTTCTCTTTTAGGCAAGGGTACCACCTGTGTGTGTGTGTGTGTGTGTGTGTCTCCGTGTCTCCGTCTCCGCGCGCACCTGCAACTGATCAGCCCTCCCTACGGTCACCCTCTCCCACCGTTATATTGATTCCATCTCCAACAGACTTAAATTGTTTTGCTCCTCTGTCCTGAAGCAAGGTTCTGCTGTCCGAACGTGAGCACAGACACACCGCTGTCTGTCACAGTCCAAAAGGGTCCGGTGGCTATGCCGGCTCCAGGCCTGCCAGACCTTCTAACCCCTTTGCCCCCCCCCTCCCTGTTCATAATAGGCCTGCCCAGAATGAAGCAGCATTAGCTCGTTAGCGCTACAGACAGCTCACGTCTTTGACGTGCCAGTGACACCAGGCTCACAATTCGTCTTTACACATTAAGACATAAGCAGCTTTTAATAAGCTTTTCTTCCACCGAGCCATGATAATAATTAGCTAGCCGGGGAGCTTGCTTTAGCCTACTTAGTGTACTTAGCATACTTAGCCAGCGTTAGCATAGCTTTTTTTGAAGACGGATGGATTGTCATCCTATAATGTTGCATGATAGTGAACAAGAGAGATATATACGGAGGGATGGGTTATGTGTGGCATGAAGGCATGTGTGCTGGGATGTGTATGCTGTGTGATGTGAGTATTGGTGGAGGGTAGATGTGTTTGTGATTTGTCTCACTGTCTGTATATGTGTGTTTGCTTGTGTACTTGAATGATGTGTGTGTGTGCCAGCCAATAATGCCAAGGGCCATCCCAGGGTATCTTTTACACCAGACTAGACACCAGGAGGTCCTGCTGCTGGTCTTAAAAAGATGGCAGACTTCCAGCTGCCATGTTTGTAGAGTGTGTGTGTGTGTGTTTCTGTGCGTGTGTGTGTGTGTCCCAGGCCACAGCTGGACCTGTAGAGAGGCTGTTGACAGAGGACATTGGCCTGGTGCAGGGGCTTCAGACAGATTAACTTAATAAGACCCCCTCCCTGCCCTCCCCTCTCATCTTATATCCCTCTCTCCCTCTCATCCCGGCCTGGGAATCAAAACACACAATAGACATGACTTAAACCACTCAGGGATCATGGGCCTTGTGTAATAGACCCCCCCCTCCCATACACCCCCACCTCCCACACACACACACCTCGACCCCCCTCACCAGCCCCACTCACACCTCACACAACAAAATGGGTAGCCCCCACCCCCTCCCCCAGGGACACACACACCTCCCCAAATTAATTTGTAACTAAAACTGGGCCCCTCTTTTACAGGCTTGCAGGACTTGCGGGTGGGGTGGGGTGGGGAGGACGGACGGACGGAGGGAAGGAGGGAGGACGGAGGGAGGGAGGGGGAGGGTGATTGAGAGGGTCTAATGCCAGACCAAAATAGACAACATTTTTTCAATTACCGTGTGGTTTGTTGGCGGTTATGAGACTGAGCTGATGGAGCAGTTAACCTCCACACACCAAGGGCACTCCTCAGGGGGCAGGGGTGTGTTGGGGGGGAGGGAGGGGGAGCGAGGGAGCGGAGTGGGAGGAGGGGGAGGGAGGGGAGGGAGGGTACAGTACAGATGA
>BROE01000006.1:15310156-15337656 GCA_036571765.1 Plecoglossus altivelis
GGAGGAGATCGGTTATGGCCTGACGCTGATGGAGATGGTTAACCTCCACCACAAGGGCCCACTCCTCCAGGCGCGGGGCAGGGGTGTGGGTTGGGGCGGGAGGGAGGGAGGGGGAGGGAGGGAGGCGGGAGGGAGGGAGGGAGGGGGGAGGGAGGGAGGGGGGGGGGTACAGTACAGATGAATCCTCCATACACGCACCTTGACTAGCTCACATACCTACTTAGCGAAGTCCCACAGCACACACCTCGGCCAACTCACACACCTCAGTAAACGCTCAACTCACTCACTTATAGCACACACGACATGTTCACGCAACGTGTTCAGGTAACCAAAGTGCGCTCAGCTTCTGTAAACATGCTGGTTCATTCTCTCTAGACCATGTCCAGATCAGACGGGTCTAGCCACCTACAGGACAGTACCTGGGGTTTGGATCACAGGCCAGGAACTACTAGGTCTTCTCACTGACAGAGATATACTGCTGTTTACAGTGTTTAGCAATGTCAGATGTTTTTGTTGTGTAGGTGTCCTGGATGATAATGTGTGTGTGTGTCTGTGTTTGTGTGTGTCTGTGTTTGTGTGTCTCTGTGTTCATGCGTGGGTGTGTATGTGTGTGTGCGTCTCTCTCAATGTGTTTATGCATGTATTCGTTTCTGCGCGCGCGCGCGCTTCCGTTAGACTGGCGGGATCCGGAGCTGATGCGGGACATCGAGGCTGCCACGGGGGAGGATCTTGGCTCCTCTAGGACGTACGGTAAAGGGAGGGGCAAGGGCAAGGGCAAGAAGAAGAAATACCCCAACCTGAGTGACCTCAAACAGAGTGCCAACACCTCACGCTCACGACTGGAGAAGAAGGTCTTCAACAAGTGAGTAGTTAAGCCAGCTGGCTGCCTCTCACACTCCACAGACAATGAGAGACAATGATAAGAGGTCCTGAGAGACAACTGACACAGCATGACGTGTTGGAACTGTCCATGGAGACCTGTCAGTTTAGTCATTCCGATGACTAAATGCTGTATTTGTTTCTTGATGGATTATGAGTTCATTCATTTGTTCATGTACGACCTCGTTCACGTTTCCTCTCTGTTCCAGGAGTTCAATGCGGAGAGTCACTGAAGTCATGAACAAAATGGACAAACGGAAACATGAGAAGTTTTCAAACCAGTTCAACTACGCTCTCAATTAACTCAGCTCTTAACTAATATAGCAACTTTTATATGTTCAATTTGTATGCCGTTGATGTCCTTGAATGAGCTTTTTTAAATTATGTTTTTCACTACAATTCATGGTTTGCAAAATAAAATGATTTATGTTACTTGTGAAAATATTGGTAATTCAAAACGGTTTGGCATTGTAAGGTCCTCAGGATTTTTTTTATGTATTACTGTTGCTATTCTGAGTTTGGTGCTGTTTTTTGAAGTGTATTTTTGTACAAAAGTGCAGGATGAAAACAGGCTGTCCTGTACATTTAACGTGTGTTAAATGTTGAATATGTAGTTTAGAACTTGTCAGCCAATGTATTTTTGTTATTTTTCTGATCTCTTCATACCTGTTCTTCCCTTCAAACCCTTGGTAAACCCCTAAAGTTTATCAGTGATAATAGAGCTAACAAATTAGCCTGAATGGTTGTGCATCCATCCATTGTGAGAACTAGCAAGCTGGAAATGTTGCTTGGGGGTTTATTCCGTCATTACATTTCGGTCGAGAAGTATCAACCTAGTTTGGACCGATTCCCTACGAAAACTGCTCATTTTGAGTACATATTTAACATTAACTGCGGGCACAATAAAGCCTAACATCAGAACATTAGGCTGATTCTATTGTTTTACCTGGAGTGTTCAGTAGCGATGAGGCGTAAACTATTGGAACACTAATGCCTCTTTCGGAATGCTGCCAACTGATACAAGTATTTGTTCAAGGAGATAAATGTTCAACAAATCCCATTGAAATCACCCAGTGGTCATCTTTGTGTGTCTTGCTACATAAAGATAGTCAAAACTTTTGTAACGTTTTCAGTATTTACATCTGTACTTCTCCAAGGCGACGAAGCTTGGTGCCGGACGCCTATAGGCTGCATAGACTACAAGGCAAAATACCTCAAACATTGGCTATATCGTTGCACACTACAGCGTGTTATAGTAGATTGCATATCCAATGCATGTCAAATGGATAACTATTTACAAAGTATAATAAGAAACATGATTATATAGGCCAGACACAACATGACTATTGAGGTTGTGAATTTGTAATTTGTGGAAAACACGTTAGGAAAACTTTACCTGTCTGCTTCAAATGAATAACTTTAAACGGCGATACGAACAAAAAATATTACCCATACGATTTGTTCACTTAATGAGCTTAACGATAAAATGAGATAATTATAAAGATTGAAATAAGTACAATAATTATTATATTTTGTATCATGTTGATAATATTTAGATTATATTTTATACATAGTCAATATACTTACCATAGCAACTCGACAATACAAGTATACCTATATAGCCTATGTTGACATATTCAAACAGGGCCAAACTTTGTGGTCAAATGTTATGTTACTTCTTTTTTTCAGACGAAGCATGCCTATGCCAAAATCATTGTTCCTTTTATTTTCACAAAAAAAGTTTAAGAAGGTATTCTACATATTTTCAGTTGATGATTTGTGAAGAGGGGTGCTTAACACTAAAGAGACACATAAAAACGCTTTGAGCTGGTGCGTTATTATTATTAACCATTCCTCCGCACGATATTATGGAATATTAATGGGATATAAAACATCAACATTCAAAATAACGTAAAATGAGGACCACTGCAAAGATGCATTTTGTAAGTTGTCATGTCAGTATAAATAAAACTACTCGGTCTAAAATATCACCTTAATTTTGTGGCTAAGGGCAATTGCCTGGCCTATACATTTATCAGAACTAGATTTTCTTCATTTATGTGGTTTTCGATAAGCGTAATTAAAATTCACAATAGGCTATGATGATAAGCAAGGCTACAGCTATTATTCATAACAGGGTTTTAAGCCTCACAAGCCTTGTATTGTCCATTAATCTTAAAAGTTGTTTTCTGCTTCAGGACGTCTTTATAAATAATAGTAGGCCTATTCTGTGTTAGGTCAATAATTAATTGCATTGACTTTTTGCAAACGTGGCAAGTCTTTATGTGCTTATATCTGTGTCTCTGTTATCGATGTTATTCAATAAGACGCATCTGGCGCTTGTGAGCTTCTTAAACGTGTCTCGCGCCAAATTAGGAGCCATCTTTACTGGGCCACTTGACCAAACACTGAACAGTCCTGAAAAATAAGTTTCTGTTTTAATGATCACGACAGGCGCATAACCTTAACAATCGATCGAAAGAGCCTTTGTCAATGTACTGACCCATCAATGAATCCAAAATCATTCGACTGAATTCGTTCCTTCAATCCTAAATGCCAACTCTGTTTAACAGAATAGGCAATAGCTTGACGTAAGCTAATAGCATACATTACGTGAATAAATTAGCCAGATGCAGACTTTTTCACGTGTACATTTTTCAATCTTATTGAGAAATAAAGTGAAATAAGGGTTTTAATTTCCAAATCTGTTTTAATTCGCTCCAGAGAAAAGAGAAAATAAATCGACTGATACAAAACAGAGACTCGCCTATATGCTACTAAATACCAATATCAAATGATTTGTTTGCAAAGTGAACTTGTTTATTATCTTATACTTGTGTCTTATCAAAAACAAATTCAGTGAAAGAGCATTCATGACAGCCAATAGGTTTCCAGGAAACTAGAGTGAGTGAATAAATATGGTAAATTATAGGAGAACAAACATGTTTCACAGTTTAGTTACACAGTACTTACAATATTTCAAGCCATTCCAGATGTAAATGAATGTTTAATATTGATACATAATAATGTCGTTTTTATCTTCAACTTTTTCTAATAATATTTAAAACTGCATTCAGAATTAAAACCTAGACATATATTTGTTAACAATTGTATTTACACTTTGACCCCGAGTATTAACATTCTATCAAAATAAAAAGTAAAATACATTGTTAGGAAAAGTCCTCTTCGACTGCGGTAAAGATGCGGGTTCTGTTTTATCTGTAGTTTGTCCTTGACAACAACACGTACACGTTTGTAAGTGTGCGTGTGTTTGTGTGTGTGTATATGCCCATCGCTCAGCTAATGCCTCAAATAGTAACCTAACGAGGCACTAACGATGATCGTATGACGCACGCAGAGCCTCGGGAAACCGGGCCGACCAAGCTTCTCTGTGCGTTTAAAACTATAAATAATTCATGGTGAACAAAGTAATATCACCTTGAAGTCAGTTAGTATAACACAGTCTGAAATTAGACGTTTCTTGTTCAGTCAAAAGTTCTTCGGGACGGCGCGTCTCATTCCTTACAGGTGTGAGGTATAGAAGGCGGGCGCGCCATACGCCTGTGACCCTAACATGAAAGGAGACAGAACCGCGTGACTGGAAAGGAAGGGTAACTGCGTGGTGCACACCAGCCCACCCGGCCCGTGACCCGGATAACCCGTGTGCATTGACAGGTGACCGCCCATGGGGGGAGACGGGCTAAGGGGGCTCAGGCCCCCTAGTCCGTTACCCTGTCCGTTAGGGCCCCCTCCGCCTCCGCCTGTGGGTGCGCTCGTGTCTGCTCCGGGGTTCTGTTTTTTCCACTTGGTCCGTCGATTTTGGAACCAGATTTTGACCTGGGTCTCCGTCAGGCTAAGCGACAGTGCCAAGTTAAGCCTTTCGCACACCGACAGGTATCGAGTGGACTTGAATTTATTTTCAAGAGCAACAAGTTGTTCGTACGTGAAAGCAGTCCGAGCCCTTCGAGGCTTACCAGACTTTGAGTCTGAGCCAGAGCGCTTCCTCTTCGGCTTAGCTTGATGACTTTGTCCATTCGACTCTGATTGCTGGTTCTGCTGACTTCCAGACACAGGACTCTTGCTCCCATGATCGTCGTCATCGTGATGCCCCAGCTCCCCTTCACCGTTCCCGGTTAACGCACTGCTGCTCTCCTCGCTACACAACTCGTCCGGGGCCTCGCTGTCAGAGTGCGACCCTCGGTTGAAGTCGTTCTCACACTCATCTGACCTGAATACAAATCCGTCCTCTGGAAGTAAATAAACATTAAAGAGAATGTTGTTATTTAGAGTAAAGGCTAGGCTATATTTGAAAAACGAATGAAATTCTACTTGCAATTTAAAACAAGGTAGACTAATGTAAAAAACTTCCCACGCTTCCAAGATATGTAGGCTGTTAGTCAGCGCATGTAGGATAACTTTTTTCCGACCAGACTTCTCTCCCAAAAAAGACAGAGTGATGACGAGACCACTATATCTCCACTCCACATCACCAAATAAAAACGACAGTATTTATCTCATCATCATAGCAATAGTAAATACGTCATTCAGAAAGGAGATGCGCCAATAGTTTGTCTTCTGTGTGATGTTATCGATTGAATGTCTTGGCATATTTCCAGCATGAAAGTTCTATAGCTCATAGACGATATTGGTACAGATTTTACATTTGTACACTTGTAATTCTAAATACCAGTTGTATTCGTTTTTAAAAACATGTTCATAACTGCTATTGGCTCTTAACACGCATATAGTTTACCGTCATTTAATCGTTTTTAAAAATTGAGAATGAAATGGATTTGATTTGCTTCAAGTCAACGACACTTAACTAGCGTGAACACTTTTTCCTTGCCTGGGTCTGGTCTGGCTAATTTGAACTACGATATATTATGGTCACAAATTATAATTTGTCAAACACCACAGCCAAATCAAAGAAATTTGCTTGATGAACAATAATCATTATTTATCCTTCTGTAAAAAAAACCTTCTGGCCATAGTATTAACTTGGTTACACTACTAAGGCATGACATGTCTTTGACATGATATTGTCTAACACAAAAATCCATATCAGAAATCGCACTGGAACAAACGTTCATTAGCCTGCAGACCAACAGATAGTATTAAGTTTGTGTGTATGGCTAAATTGTACCTGAAAGTCTATCATTTTGTTGTGGCAAGGTAAGCTTTGTGGGTTGAAGTCATATTGACCAAGCATTTAACAAATAGGACTAGTTTACATTCAGTTGCATTGATTGAATACAACTGCTTGGTGTAGGCTATTTTCGTACAAGAAAGGTATTTTTAACATCGAAGTAAGGCTCCTCTTCTATGATATACCTTTTCCGAAACACACCACACACACATTGTCCTAATAGGCCTAACTATTAGGACAATCTAATAAAATAGATTATCAAAGTTAAATTAATGCGCAGGCTTTAGGTAAGGGAGACCATTTAAATGCATTGGGCCCATATAAATGTAAGTCTGCGTTTTAAATCAACATTTATCTAATAACCATCATAAGTTTTCATCGTGTAATTATCCGAATTTTAACCTTGTAATTTAGACGTTGAAGACGAGTGTGCAAGCTGGCTGAAAGATATATACTCTGTTCGATAATAGAATATTGATCTGCCGCTGCATGCATGTCACTCTAGGCCGATTCCAACCATTTTCTCCCAATTTTAACCTCGTCAGGCACCTTCAATTAAACGTAATCGAAGGCTTTTAATCGTTTTTTCTTTAGACATTACAAGCCTTTAGTTCGAGGGTAGTCACTCACAAAATCCGCTAAATAGGCTATAGCATGCATCATTTTCAATGTTGGACCAGAGTGAATAAATAGATAGAATGTCTATTTAAAAAAGAAACGCCTTTCATTGAAATAGTAGTGTATAGCTCCAACCAAGTTTGTTGATGATCTTACACGTAGACTGTAGCTTAAACTTCTGCCCCAAATAAGTTGACCAAAAAGTTTGTTTCGGAATATATTGAGTCTATTCGCCTGATCTGACATAGTCATGCGTAATGACAACCACCCCTTAAGAAATTCAGAAATAAACTAGATGGAAATATATGGGCTATAGGTATGTCCAAAATCTTCTGGCTTTTTAATTTTGATTTAGACTATGGAGACTGTTGGAGAGAGAGACAGGAGCAGAGAGAGGGAGAGAGGGAGAGGAAAAGAGGGAGAGAGAAAAAGGAGAAGACAGGCAGGAAACGTCCTGGGCCGGATTTGAACCGGGGCTCATGAGTTAAGGCCTTAGATCTAGTAAAAATATTTAACATTGTAATATGACAGTACCCTTACAGATTTAATACAATATTGAGGAAGGCTAATAGACCTATAATTGCATTGACCAAGAACTTTATCCTATATTATTAGGACAGTGTAGAAGGATAGAAAGGAGAGATACTCACTTATTAAACCTGAAGTTTTTTTACACGGTTCATAATCTTCTGCATATGACTTCTGATCTAAAGCATGGTTCGAGTCGTCTCCACGGTTCTCCTCTCCAAAGGCGAATTCAGTGCCTGTCCGGTTGCTATTATGCTTTTTGCTCGTAAACTTATTTGGGTCCAAAATGTCCAAAACGGAAAATGAGGTTGTCCGGTGAACTGTGGGCATCGCCATCGGAGCCGGTTCCTGTCGCGGCGAATTGTTTCGGCTGTCCCCCTGCTGCACTTCTCTGCCCGCGGGACAAGAGAAAACCGATAGTTCGTTGGCAACGAGCCGCTTCTCCCCGTGGTTGTCCATGCTCTCCGGGGCGGCCACGACGATCACCGCTGTTTGCGCAGCTACACCGGACACAGGCGGAACGATGATGTCCCCGGTCTTCTCCCTGTTCATGACTTTCCAGACAGGCGCGGGAGCGCGGTCTTCCTCTGCTCTACTATCAGGTCTACCAGTACGAGCGTTAAACTTAAACCACTATCACAATCGAAGACATAATAGCGCGTGCAATTAGAGTCTGGTTAAGGTCTTGTGTTGTGTTCAGAATTCCTGCCCTGCCAGTGTTGCCAGATCTTTTCTACCGCTGCTCCCCTCTCTGCGGTACACGCGGATGACAGCAGGTGACGGGGCTCTCTGTTCGATGTTGATCTCTAGTGCTCAACCCCTTTTTTGGTTTTAAACCGTCCCCTCAGGACTCTCTAACGTTTATGTCGCGCAAGCACCTCGCTCTCTCTCACGCCCCCTCCCTTCTCGGTCCGTCGCCAAAACTTAGACACAAGCTACGCCTTATTTATGCATTAATATTCAACTGCGGGTTGTAATTGGCTACAAATGAATCCTATGCCTCTAATAGCCTATTATCTCAGTTTGCGCACGCGAGGCCAACAGAGGCGCAAGGGAGTGAGGGATGGTGCTGCTAGTGATGTACTCAGCTGTCAGCGCGTGGCTTCAACTGAAGTTTACTGGACTGGAAAGAGCCTAAATAGGCTTAGATTTCCTCCCCCTCGCCTCTGACCCGATCATAGACCGCGATAAGGATTGTTTTTATGAAATATCTACAAGAGGATAAGCAACGACCATCTCTGACTGCAACAAATTATGTATTCGTATAAAGACGAATTCTAAAACAACAAAGGTATAAAATGACACTAACCTACAGAAGCATTATAATAGCAAACTTTACTACTGGTTCATAGCAGCAATATAGTAGCAGTAGTAGTATGGCCTTTTAACGGTATTACTTTCATCAATTGTATACATATCATAATTATATTACAAATCAATTTGGTCATTAACGTTCCATTTATATATAGGGTATACGCCTGTAATTACGGCTTCTGATTGTAATGGTCTTTTCCTAATATTAAGGATTTCTTGGCCAACAAAAAACATAATTCACTGCATTAAAGACATCTCTGTCTAGACCCCTCAACTAGGCATTGCGTTTTCCTGATAAAGTTCGTGCTTGATAAACCTCACCTAAAAAGATTCGTTATCTTTAATGCAAATTATGGGACTCTTTGAAAAACTCAATTATGCATTGAATAAACTCAGTAATGCCCCTCTCAGTGAAATATTGATTTCTAATCTGAGACGTCATTATTGTGCCAGAAAATAATAGACCAAAGAATTGGATTTTGATTTAAAACACAACGTGTTTAATCCAATCTCGAACTTAATATTCCATTTAGCCTTCTCTCGTTTTATGCACCAAAAATGTTGGTGATGCTATATGACACACTTTGTCGACGCCTATAGGCTATATATGTAAATAAAAGGCCAAGTTAAACCTAACAAAATTGGATTTCCTACGTCTGGGGCTGGTGGCAAATACAAGGTCAGTTCTTTGCAATTACCACGGGCAATGATCTTTTGGAAATTAGAAATTAAAAGTTGGGGAAAATAATGGGTAAAACAATCAACCGTAATTTTGGTGGGGATGAACATGATTATCCTATCAGAGGGGCAGGCCCAGGGGGAGCCGGGAGACGCAGCCCCCCAGCTCAAGGCCAAGCTTTCATTTAACAGCTATTAGATTCTCATCGGATCTAGTTCCGTCACAAGAGTTATTTCAAAAGGCTGCCCGCGACGTTTTTTTATGTTTTCACCGTTTATATAATTAAATATTAGATAATTGCCTCAGGAGAGGACTGGAGTTTGTTGAATTCGGATACAAATTCAGGCAGCCCAATGAAATGACTTCCTCAATGTCGCTCAGCCTACGTACAGACCAATTCAGACGTAGGTCAAGTGATTTGACCCTCATGCGTTACTGTAACGTTTAGGTTGATAGATGGACCTAAATAACATCGATGTTAGCGTCGTGGTAAACTGTTATAAGAACAACCATAGAAAACACAGTTCTTTCGGTCACAGTCGGATCACAGGCAATACAATACCTACTCCTTACTTTTGCACCTCGAGCGATTTAATTTGTTTTAAGTACCTTCAAAAATTAACTAAATCTACCGGAAGGTGCCGTAGCCCAAATTAATACACGGGTCCAATTTTGAGCATTGAATTAACCAACATTTCATACTTGGGTCCACTTGTGTCCGGAGGTCTTGCCGTTGCGCGGCAGATTGAGAGGAGTTGGTGTCATAATTAGAATCTCCGCGTTTCTGCTCGCAGTCTATTCTCCGGATTTAGATGTAGCACGCCCTGCCATTTGCATGTAAATAGTATCTTTCAAGGGTTCCTCAGGGACCCTCGTCCCAAGAGCTCCCTCAAGCCAGAGGCTACTTTCACGCGCGGCAGCCTCTCCTCTATCTAAACAGATACTTCAGAAGGGTTGCCCATGACTTTGCGAGAATTACCGCCAGGGACCTGTCAATTATCCTCACGTTAATCACTGAAGTTAGATCTCACTGCACCGGCATCAACGGCAACGGCAGAGAGAGTCATCTGTTGTTAAGAGACAATACTCTGGTCCAGGGGCGCTCGTGGGTGCCCCTCTCTGTGTTACTATAACAAATGATTAAGTAAAACACAAATGGTCACATACGCATGTGCACACACACACACACACGCACGCACGCACACACACACACACACACACACACACACACAGATGTCTGTTTCATTCAAGGAAAGTGACTGTGCCAGAAAAAAAGTGTGTCATAAATATAACGTTGAGCTCATATCAAAGCCTTCATAATGCCTTTTTTTAAGTCTAGATGTTTAGAACCCAAAAATCAAACTGTTCTAAGTGTCTATCCCAGTCTTTCCCACTCTTGTCTGTCAATCTGGCTCATGCAGGTTAAACAGATGAAAATAATGCAAAGCACCATATGTAAAAAGAGTTCCATGTTTCTGCTCTCCTGCTAATAGGAGGGTCACTAGCTCAGCACACATGCACACATGCACAGACTTATGCAACCACATTACTGCCTCCAAAACACCCAGGACACACAAATAGACACACACACACACACACTCTCATGTGTTTACACCCAAAAACACTCACAAACACACACAAACACACTCATATGTTAACACACACACACGACCAACATCAGGGAGCGTCTCCCTCGCTAATGATCTTAATTAAGGTTAACGAGCTTGGCTCAGCCCCCAGATTATTAAATTAATCTGATCATATCAATGAATCATAATTAGTATAATTACTAGCTGCGACATTCCTCCCAGATGATACAGCTTTCCACATTCTGCCACCAGCACCACCCCCTGATCTCTGTGCTCGAGGTACACACTCCCAGACAGAGAAACAAGCTAGTCTGGCCTGCAAGGGTTTGATTGAATACCAGGGTCAGAGTCCTTTGTTGTGAATCAGCTTCTACAGCATCTATGTGGGCCTGCTCATTCCTCTGTGTGGATGGATATGATGTGTTGTGGTTACATGTGTGTGTAGCAGGGGGTGGGGGGGCACGTCAGGGTTTAGGATATGGGTCGGGGGGAGTTGGCCGGGTGTGTGGTTCAGGAGACTGAACGATGCAGGGCAGTTTAAAGATTTCAAATGAGGTCTGAGTGGTAAAACCCTGACATCGCCGTGGCGATGGCACATGACAGTTAAAATGAGCAGAAATCAATATTCTGACCGGGTGTCCTGCGCTGATAAGAGCCGCCAAGACAATGTTGACTATTAAACTAGACAGCTTGAGATATTACACTATTAGTTATGCTATTTTTAATAATCTATAATATTTGGGCTATAATTAATTAATTCTGTGGGTCAGATAGTATCGGCTGTGTGGATGAGGTCGACGGGAGCTATTAAGGCTGGTAATGAGAAATCTGAGGACGGAGGCCAGTCAGGGATATATATATATATATATATATATATGGGAGGAAGAGAGGGAGGAGAGGACGAGCATAGGGAGGGGAAGAGAGGTTCCGATGAGAAAAGAGAGGGCCAGGAGTGGGAGGAGCAACAAAGAAACACCGCGACGTACCTGGTGCACATATGTATTCGCTGCCTGAATAGAGAGACCAGGAGAGGAGGAGAGGAGTACGACGGAGGGAATGACGGATGATGGAGGGAGGGACAGGTAGCAAACACGGGTAGCTGTCTCCCTTCTGGAGAGAGGCGTGTAGGGGGGGGATTAGAGAAGGGAGGAGCAGGCTTCATAGAACAGAGAGGAAGGGACGTCCTGTTCCCATCAGCAGGAGAGGGGAGGAGAGGGGAGGAGAGGGGAGGAGAGAAGAGGAGTCCACAGGGCCACGGCCGGGCGGTCTGAAACTCCTCCATGCTCCGTCGCGCGCTTCCCGCGCCAGCTTTCCTATTGGCTGAGCCAAACGCCGGCGCAGCAGAGGGGACGGGATGTTCAGGGTGAAGGAGAAGGCCATGCCATGCATCCCTGGCCCCTGATTGGAGGTCACCACTGTGTTTTTGCCACGGTAGCGCTGGGCAGAATGCTGTCTGACTGGCAGAAATCAAACTCCAGTGGTGTTGGAATTGTACTGATAGTTCTAAGTGTTTATTGTTTTGTTTTAGTTGTTGTTTAGTAGTTTGTTTGGTTTTTGATATGTTTAGTAAGTTCTGCTGGACAAAAACCGCATCTCCAGTTTTCAAAGTGTTATTTCTATGCCAAGTTCCTCTATAGTGATACATCTGAGCCTTCATTGAATTGCACAGCAGTTGCTATTTAGTTAAATACTTAACACAGATGAGCAGTCCTGGTCTACATGCTTTTTATTGTACTATTGAATCGTTATTGAACCAGGCAGGCCACTTAAAACAAATACAAATGACAGGGACAGGTAGAAAGCTCTCAGTTGGACACACAGAGCCGGAGAGACAAACACCAGTTTGCTCTGTTTATGAGTCTACGTTTGGTCAGGAGGTCAAACCGGTAGCATGTCGGTGACAGACGCATCTGTTGTTTCTCAGCTCCAGTCCGTGTCAGAGTTACAGCTCATCCTCTCAGAACGAAGGGTTTAACGTGCTGGGGTCCAGAACTGGTCACTGATTGGTTTCTGGTTTATTGGAGGTTGACCTGGAGAAGTTACTTTGCCTGGCAATAACTCTGCCTTTATTAGACCCAGGGGCTGGAGGCTAATAAAATGTTGGTTTACTACCCCAGGGCAGCGCCGCCCCACCCGGGTTGCTGTTTGTTGTCCTGGCCTAGTCCCTGCTGGTCAGATCCAACCGCAAAAAGTGAATTAGTTTATCAACCGGACTCCAGCAAGAAGAGATGGCCAGTAGTTCATAATGAGCTCTCGAGAGGATTCCTAAGGAACTGTCAAATCAACCTGCTGATTGGCCATCTTGTTAACGTCAGATCCAATCAAACGTGAAAATGTGAGCATGAGACGAGATAATTAATACAGCATGTTCCACTGAGAGACAATTATACAGCATCTTGACTCACTGACTCTGTCTCTGGGTAGCTGGGCACTGCATTGTCCAACAATGCATCACTACTTATGGTATGTCATTGTCATAACAGTCATTTACACAGTTGACCTTTGCGTCGCTGCTGGTGCGAAACTTAATGATGATGGTAACAAGGAATTGGCCTTCGTCAAATGCTCGAAACTAATTTAATCACCCACAAAGACAACCAGCTATCTGTCTCTGTTCTCTCTCAGCCAGCCCTTTTTCTGATCACTTGAAATGAATAAAAATGGTTAATATCCCTCTGTGGTGGTAATGTAATCACACCTCCTCATTCAGAGATGCCCAGGTTTATAAAACAACAGAATTCACCTCAGAGACAAACAAACTAATCAATAGGTTTCCTGTGATAGGCCCACCGTTCTCTCAATAACCCCCCCCCCCCAAATGTGTCTGGCCCTTCTAATACATCTTGGCTTGAAGCACATTCACTCACAGGGAAGCAAGGACAGGATAGGAGAAAAGCAAATAAAAGCCAATAGCGTTATCAACAATTTAGCACACTGATATGGTATTGATTTCCTTCGATGGCGTCTTCTATCTCTCCCGCACAATGTATCCACTCTCCCGCACGCAGCTTTTATGGCTGAACATATTCTTAGACAGGGGCTATCAAATACACACGCACACACACACACGCAGATACACACACACGTAGACACACACATTCAGTAACAATCCTGACTCCAGGTTAGTCTGGCTATGAACCTGTGAACTTTCTTCGTTCCTCATGATCCATACTTCTGACCTGGCAACTCCCGTCTTCACCCCTGCTAATACACACACGCACACATGCAGACACACGCACACATGCAGACACATGCACACACGCAGACACACGCACACACGCAGACACAGGCAGACACGCAGACACACGCAGACACGCAGACACACGCAGACACACACAGACAAGCAGATACACGCACACACGCAGACACACGCACACACGCAGACACACGCAGACACGCAGACACACGCAGACACACACAGACACGCAGACACACGCAGACACATGCACACACGCAGACACACGCAGACACGCAGACACACGCAGACACGCAGACACACGCAGACACATGCACACACGCAGACACACGCAGACCAAAAGCTCTGCTGATGTCTGCAACAATAAAAAAGAGCCAGAACAAGTAGGGAGGACAGTGGCAGAGAGGCGGTAACTACAGAAGCGCCACCCTCTTCAACCACTTCTGAAGTCAGACGGCCGGCACAACAGCCTGAAGAAAAGAGGGTTTTTTTTTCGGCAAGATAAATGATCTTCTGCCCCAAGCCTTGTCACCGGTTGAATATATTTATACAGAGGAGCTTTTCTATCCATCATAGATTAAGCGAAGGCTGTAGCCGGCCTGGAAGACTGTGTTAATCACCAGAGGTTGGTAATTACAGCTCTTCCGCGGCAACGCCGAACCTCCAGTACTCTGCTGCCTATTGTTCATTAAGATCCTGCCCATTAAAGGCCTAATTAACAATTAGCATAAACATAATTAGTGAATGGTGACATTTCACTTGTTTCATTGTTGAAATAATTTCTAGAAATTGCCCTTGGAGAGCTTCTGTCAGCGAGCTATAATGGCAGCCGTTTGTCAGGAAGAGACGGTGACAGTCACTTGCTGCTTGTGTGTGTTTGTGTGTGTGTTTTCACAGCCACATGCCATCACATTGACTTTTGGAGGCCAAATCACACACATGCAACGCAGACACACGCATGCGCGCACACTCCTATCTGGCCCTGTATATGTGCATGTGTGAGTGTTTGTATGTGCACTGCATTTGTGGCATAGCATCGAGTCCCTGGCTTCAGTTCGAATGATTCGACCACATTCAGCAGACTGAGCAGCGCTCGGTGTGGCCGCCGTTTCAGTCGGCATAAAGGTCAACGTGTCTGAGTCGTCTCGTCCCACATCTCTCACAACTCCCTGTGTGCCTTCCCGTCCCCCTCCGCCAGTCTTTCTTTCTCTTTCCATCCCTCGTTTGCTCTCTTTTTGTTCATCTTTCCCTCCCTCTCTCGGCCTCCCTTCTCCATCCCTCCCTCCCACACATCCTCACCAGAGACAGACACAACATGGAGATTAACAGGAAATCAAGCCATGTAATATTCATGTATGTGATTGTTGATACGAAATACATTACTAGCTCCTCGCTATTGAATCCCTCACTCAATTACAGCATCCAGTGACTACCAACCTAAATCCGAACACCAATCAGAATTCAAATGAGCATTTATTAGTAGTGACAGGTGTCTGCTGTCTCCAGGACAACCAAACTACGTAGCCTGTCGACCTTGGTTCATCTGTGATAGGTTAGCATGTCCAGGACTTGCCTGTGGTTGGTGGAGCGGGTTGATGAGATGAATATGAATGGGGGACAGTGATGAGATACTCCTCTAATATAGAAGAATGTTCTGAGTGACACTGACAGAGATGGGATGTGACAAAACACTTCTCCCCTCCCCTCCTCTCCTCTCCCCTCCCCTCCTCTCCTCTCCTCTCCTCTATGCTCCTCTCCCCTCATCTCCTCTCCTCTCCTTTCTCTTTCTCTCCCTTCCTCTCTTTTTCTCCCCTCATCTCCTCTCCTCCTCTCTCCCCTCATCTCTTCTCCTCTTCCCTCCCCCTTACTTTCCCCTCCCCTCCCCCCTTCTCTACTCTCCTCTCCTCTCTTCAACCAGAAGTAATTTCTGTTTTATCAGCAGGTTAGTTTACCTCAGTCATATAATATAAAAATAAACTGCATGGGTCTTTACACCAGAACAAAGGAAGAAGGCCAAAGAGGGGAGAAACGAGGCAGAGAAAGAAGAGCAGTGAGAGGCGAAAAACCGGTCTCATCTGAAGACCCCCAAAACAGCAAATTTCTAATTTCCGCTTTGCGGGCGAGCTGTCTAATTGCTCCTTAGTTTCGCCAGTCAAGTAATTCTCGGCGCTGTCTTAAAAGCAGCCACTAGTGGTTAGGGCCTGGCGGCTGGACCCCCTGCTGAACAATACTGACATCTCATCACCAGCTGCGGCTGAAGGAGTGGGGGCACCGCTCAGCTCCTTCTCCTCTCGAATGGGCAAGCAATCTTCAGAAAATTAAGTTGTGGAAGAGGCGCTCGATGCATCACCACAGACTCTGTCAGCCTCACAACTATTAGAGAGAGAGGTTGAGAGCTGTGTGTCTGTGTGTGCGTGTTGTCATCTCATCCGTGCTGCCCAGACTTACCCTCGTCTACCAGTCCAGCGCGAGACTGCGTAGCCTATACAGAAGTGTGTGTGTGTTGCGAGCCAGGCTACGTAGCCTCTCAGGGATTTATATGTGTGTGTGTGTGTGTGCCACCCTCTCACCCAGGCCTCATTTGACAAATGTGCCCATTTACCTCTCATCTCAACGCCTGCAGACACATGCTGGCTCTATGATGGATGAGGCCGAGGCGAGTAGATCCGAAACTTCAATTGGACTGAAAATTTACACCATTACCCCAATCTGTCGACCTCTTTGGGCCTGTTCTCAGAGCAGAGAGGAAATAGGAAGAAATCATTAAAGGACGCGCTGTTTCAATCTGTTAGTAGACTGCGGCAGTTTCGCTAATGGGAAGGTGCTTCAGAGGAGAAGAGGATTAGCGAAGGAAGACCAAGAAAGTGTATAACTAGCGCTTGCACCGGCTCAGCAGCGCAAGCAGGGCGCGTGTGATCGCGCCGGTGCGCGCGTGCCCATCCGTTTGTCGGCCTGCGTTTTGGTGCATGTGCATTTGTGTGTCTGCGTGCGTGTATGTGTGTGTGTGTAGGGGGGGGGCATTGTCAGTAGCTGTGTTGTTTTGTGATCGTTAACAAAGAAAGGACAGGAGGCCAGACACTGGCAAGGTCAGGCCCACCTTGTCGACTGGGAGATGGTGACCAAAGATAAACACACCCCATTGCCATAAACACCCCTCAGTCAGGTCAGTAACAAAATGATGGGAATACACTAGCTTGCATTCTGTACGCCAGGATAAATACAACTCTTATGGGGTACCTGTATGTAAGCGACATATGGATCTATCAGAGCACAAGGAGGAGGGCTTCATACCATAGAAGCGTTAGCCTAGCCCAGTGTGCTAACGAGGGCCTCAGAGGAACCTATTGATTTTAATTACAGAGAGCTGCCCAGAGGGACGCAGCCACCAAGCTGTTTGTTTAGCCTTGGTACCAAGCACCCATGATAAAAATCACAGGCCTAATTATGACCATAATCAGCTCTGATTGGCTGCTGGCTCCAGGGGCTGTCTATGCTGGGAAGAGATGGAGGGGATGGAGGGAGGGAGGACAGAGTGAGGAAGGGATGGAAGGAGAAAAGGAAGACATCAGAGGAGGACAGACTAGTTAAAACGGACGGACGCCATCAGACTTCCTAAACCCCCACCTCCCTCCCTCCCTCCACCTCTCTCCCCATCTCCCTTTTCTGACTGGTCTCCTCCTGTGGTTATCCCCTCCAGATGAGGGAAATCAGCCTTAACTTTGCCTCATTCAACTGTACTGCCACACAATTCAATTTAAGTCAATGAAACATAATAGCACAGTCATTTTTATTATATTCTAGTCAGTTCTCGATTACATTTTTATTCTATTTTGCCATCCTGCATAATTTAGTATGATTCTCTACACTAATCTTGTTTGATCCTTAATATATAAATTAATGCGACTAGGTTTTCCTGGAGGCAAAACCGTTTTCCAAACTGTGTTGCCTTACTGTTTGAAAGGGAAAAACAAAGAAAGTATAATCGCAAACAGAAAATTAAACGTGTTTTAGCAAGTGTGGAAAAATATCTCCAATTGCTTGCAATTGCACAATTACGAGATGAACAGGTTGAGTTGATTTTCAGTGAAATTGTCATCCTCTTCACAATTTCTAGACAATCTAAATGATGTTGGCCCTGGACATGTAACCTGATTCTTTCAATTATTGAAATCTGTCAAATGTATGAATATTCCATTAATGTCTATGAAGAAGAGTCTTTACATTTTAGACAATAGAATTGTGACGTCCCGTGAAAGTTACGACAGTTGCACTTCATCTAGAGAATGTGAAGACTGTCAAACAATGATCATCCGATTGCAAAATCTCATAGCTGTATCGAGGGGGTTCTGAAAAGTGCTCCCATGTACTCGTAGAACCTGAGAATAATAAGCTCAAAACGTGATCCTTTTCTCTTGGTATAAAGGTAGATGTTTTGGGGGGATACCAAAGTTCGATACCCAGCCAGATCACGTATGTTGTCAATGATTTGGAGAAAGGAGAGGTTAGTGTGTGTGTGTGTGTGTGTGGTATTGTTGAAGGCCCAGTTCCAGATAAGCCATTCGACAGGCTGTGGTCTCCATCACTCTCCCAGCACCCATGGTAATCTGCCTCCCGTAGCCAGCGGCAACCCAGGCCTGCTGCTACGGTAACGCTGCCACGTTAACGAATGAACATCTTCCTGCTGTGCATCGGCCCTCCAGACTGACGCTGTTTCTGATTGGATAGTTGTCGCAGCACAATTACTCTAAAATGTCAATTTCACAGCAGCCTATTGGACAGATTAGTCCAGAATGTTTGCTAGAATAGCCTCCAAACGTGTTAAAACGGATAAGGAGAACTTGTGAGTTGGCTTGTGTGCTTGTCTCTACTCATACACAATGAAATGACAGGCTAGACAAACACACATGCACGCAAACCTGCACATGCATGCTCACACAGTATAGAGTTCGAGGATGCAGTTGAACGTAGGTAAGATGTTTAGGTAAAAATGTTACAGGACTTTTCACTTTGGCTGTCAGTTGACTTGCTTCAGTCAGAACTTACATACATACACACACACACACACACACATACATACATACACGCACGCAAGCTCGCACGCACGCACGCACGAACACACTCACACACGCACGCATGCATGCACACAGTGTGTGTATGCATGCATTGTGTGTTTGTGCTTGCTACTGAAGGTGCGTGTGTGTGCGTGTGTTTGCGTGTGTGACAGGTTTGATGGACTGGAGCAGTAGAAGCTTAGAGCCTGCAGCTGACTGCGTTAGCTAGGTGAGCCGTGGATCAGAGAGCCCATTGTTAAAGCCTCCGTCACACTGTCACACGGCCTGACTGACATACTATTCACTGCACTGGCCAAGCACACACACACACACACACAACTTCACAGTGTTCACTAACTCCTCACCGCTCTCCCGCCCACTTCGCGCACATACCTCAGACACCCTTCACATGCTACACCAGGCGTGTCCACAGGCCTCAAGGCTTTGTCCCTCTGGGTGACTGAATGACTGGCTGAATGGCAGACTAGCTGAATGGCTGAATGTCTGACTGGTTGACTGGCAGACTGACTGGTGCTATCTGCTGAGTGACTGACTGACTCAGTGGTAGGTAGGTTGTGTTATTGGAGAGACTGAGTCTTGGAGGTCCTTCAACTCTTTCCTTTTTGCCTCCTCTCCTCCTCATGTTTATTCTACCCTCTACGGTCATTTATCTAAATCGCTCCTCTCCTTTCGGCAGTTTTATCAAAGTTGGCGGTCAGAGCCCGTGGCCTCCATCCTAAACGCCTCGCCAGAGATTTTAATTTCCTAGAGATTAATGTTCCCTCCAGTTGTGATGCTACAGCCTGGTGCTATCTGCCCTCTTGTCTCTCTAATACACCTACAGTCTCCAGCTAAATCCCCCGCATTTGTCACCTCGCCACCCCCACCGACACGAACCTAACAGGACGCGTCCAACAACCTGATTGCCGGAAAAGGGATTGGAACCATTTTCTCAAATTTCCTCTAAATTAGAAAGTGTCTGGCCCACTTTCCACATGCACTTAAAAGCACGGGAGGAACCGTTTTTTCATTACAGACCATCTCTAGGGGGGCTTGGCTAAACACACCCCCACATACACACTCACACACCCCTGCTTGCCTGCTCACACATATCACTGCGATCACACACACGCACGTGCCTGACAGACACATATGCATGCAAGCGCATGCATACACACAAGCATGCAAGAAGGATATTGAAACCAGAGTGTCTTGACACGCAATGTTATCAGAGGGATTTTGGTTGCAAAGAAAATATCTTCTTAATGCAATTATCTAATTAACGCAAAAAGGACACAATTAACAAAATAATAGTGTCCCAACCAATTGGCTGTACTTTATTGTTGATCAAAAATAGACACAACTGCCAATGCTGAACAACAGCTGCAAATAATTCTTGATTCATATTCACCACAAAGCACATAATCCGGCAATGAAATACTTCAACTAACTACACCAAATGTGGGCTACTGATTGTGAACTTATGTTGGTAATGCAGGCTTGACTGGATCTCACAGGTGCCACATCAGCAATTCATTCTCATTAGGCCACAGTGTTAGTTGCACAGCCAAGAGTAAAATTAGTCTGGCAATCACAATTAGAAAATTGCAGAGTCAATTACAACACATTAGGCCTTGCAAGAACCAGGAGAGCGCCTTCTCCCGCTCTGATTGGCTCTCAGGTACACAGTGCACTGCACCCGGACCTCACACCTTCATAAATATATGTTGCAATAATTATAGTAATGGGATTTTCTTCCCATTCAATCTTCTCTTGTTCCTCTAATAACACCATTACAACCTGAATATACACTGAATAGATTACGACTCTTCTCTATACTCTGCCCCCCCCTCCTTTCTCTGTGAGTGTGTAAGGTGTTGCAGTTCCAGATGAGAGGTTAATAATATCCTTGGTAATAACAGCACCAGCGCACCCTCTTGAACTCCCTCTTTGTCTCCTGAACTGCAGCTTTATGTTGCCCCCCCTGAGTCACAACGCCCCCCTCCCCTGAACACACACACACGCATACACTCACAAACACACACACACACACACACACACACACACACACGCAGAGCTCCTCAGAACGCTGACTACCATGAACCTAGAAAATGAGGGAAAAACCACTGTTCTCTATTACCATAAACAAACTGTCCAGTTCACAAATGCTCATGGTAAATGTATGTGTGTGCGTGTGTGTGTAAACAGTGTGTGATTGGATTGGGTAGAGGTAGGGTGTGGGCGGTATAAAAAAGCGATTTTGAAATCTCCTCCCCGTATAACACCCTTTATCCGATAGGCTCCTTGCTTTGCCGTGTATTTAATTCACTAAACATGAAGAATTAATTAAGTATTCTGCATTTAAAAAGATTCCGCTCCCCTCCGTGGCCCCTCAGGAGCCAGAACAGAGAGAGTGTCATGTTGAGAGGGCCAACAAAAGAACAGCAGTGTAATAGCTTTTCTTCTTCTCTTTGCAAGGAAACTTTAATCTGGCCACTCTGGTATTCTGTCTTATTCTCAGATTGCTAGAAAAGGATGCGCTTGACTGGGCCCTCACTGAGATGAAGTGTGTGTATGAGGTGTGTGTGTGTGTGTGTGTGCGGATGTGAGAGAAAGGGTCAGTGTATGTGTGTGTGTGATGAGAGAGAGGGTCAGTGTGTATGTATGTGTATGAGCAAGAGAGGGTCAATGTGTGTGTGTGTGAGTGATAAAGCAGTGTGTGTGTGTGTGTGTGTGTGTGTGAGTGTGTGTGTGTGTGTGTGAGAGAGAGAGAGAGCGAGAGAGAGAGCGAGAGAGAGAGAGAGAGAGAGGAGCGGTGTGTATATGTGTGTGAGAGTGTTTGTTTCTGTGTTTATTTGCTTGTGGCCCAGTAGTCCCAGTAGTGAGCCCAGTGTTCCAGACCAATGACACTGAACAGGATCCTCCAGGCCCAGGGAGGGTCTGACTCCTGGTGACTCTTATGATCCTACCTCTCTGCTGGCTCTGACCTCCCATGCTCCGGATTCAGACCTACCCAAGACACACACACACACACACACACACACACACACACACACACACACACACACACACACACACACACACACACACTCACACTATAAGCACACTGCATCACCAACACATAAACCAGAAACTCTATCATGTGTAGGTTCTGGAAATGAATATTGTCTCATTCTACCATCGAATTATTTGTCATTGTTTAGCTTTTGAATTTATTTGATATTAATTTACTTCGTCCAATCATGAGATTGAAAAGCTCCCTTGAGTGGCTGGCCGGGACAGGAAAACATGAACTTGAACAATTCATTTATGTGCAGCGCACAGGGGATTGAAGGGTAAAGGTCGAGGTGTGTGTGTATGTGTGTGTGTGTGTGTGTGTGTGTGTGGGGGGGGCCGGGGGTGTAGCGGGATAGGAGGGGTGGGGGGAGGTGAGGGAGTCGAGAGGAGTGGGAGGTTCTTAAAACACTTGGTTGGATGTCGGCTCTGAGACAGTATTAAACCAGACAGACCCATACATCCTTTCTCAATCAAATGTCTTTGGGAATTGGAGTCAGAAAGTGTACGGAGATGCAAAACACTGTTTATCCAGCATGAGGTTTTTATGACACCATTCCACTGTCCAAGATAAACGACACGGCCAATATTAAAGTGATGATGATGTGGGGCGATGCGTAATAAGGCTATAATAAGAAGAACAATAATAATAATAGAGATAATAATACGTTAATCTCATTCCTGGAAGACCATCGACATGCTCGTTCAGAGGCAGGATATGCATCACCACGGTCCCGCCTTAATGACAGCTCAGCTAGCCAATCACATGCATGGCTGAGCTCTGACCTGTGAGGCTCTGCACACTCAACCCCGCTGACACACACTGAAACACATACATACACGGACGCACACACGCACGCACACATGCTTTGCGGCGACTGCTCTCGATACACACATCAATACGCGTCTTGTAACTAAACCAATTCAGAGCAGATAGCGAATCCTTGCCACAGTGTAGAATGATCACACTACAACAATATCCACTTAATTTAATCCAACAATTAGGTCCACTTTTCTGTGTCTGCGAAAATAGATTTAAATATTGTGCTGCCTTTAATAAAAAAGAAGACTTTTTTCTAATCTGTTCATATTAATTCCATTTGTGCCGGCAGTGTCAGACAAGCCTGAATGAGGTAAATGAGAAAAATGGAGGTAATTGTTGTGATAGTCTTGTGTTATCAGTGTAAAACTGATAGATTAGAAGAGCGTGGAGGGGCTGACACACCTCAGGAATATTCAACGCTGCTCCTGATAATAATGCCAGCCGGATATGTAAGTGACTGAGATAGGGCAGATTATGTGTGTGTATGTGTGTGTGTGTGTGTGTGTGTGTGGAGGTCTCTAACAAAGATGGTGGTAATAGACTTGACTGCCAGCCCCCTTCTCAGGCTAAGTAATAAATTATAGGAGCAAACAGCTATATACCAGCCCAGCCAGATAACGGCCGCCAGCACAAAATGAAATTCTGCTTTTGTTGAAACATTCTGATTTATGTATTTGTAATATAGCACTGCTGTGTTGCTGTGTGTACGTGTGTGTGTGCTTGCTACAGTATAATGGTGTGGTATTGTGGGAAATTATCGCCGGTGTAAGCAATTTCCTAATTTAATTCAGGCTGTTTGTAAAGGACGTTTTAGCTGTAAATAACAAGGAGTTCGTATTAAATGTTACTAATAAACACATTTCGTTATTGGTTTAACCAGCTAATCAGAATCCTGGCAATAGAACCCACAATAAAACCTCCTTTTTGTCATCAATCAATAACATAAGCAGAATTATATGTTTGTCATCCCAAATAAATAAATTAAATAAAGTAAGAAATGTTTTTTCTTTATCATGAACCTGATACCAGCGGCTCTACATGTAAACTCACACATGTTCTGGTCCATGGCAGAAAACATGACTGTATTGAAAATCTATGCGCAGCCTTTGGCCAATAGAGAGGTCAGCTGGTGAGTTGCCGGGGGCAGATAATGGGTTCCTATTAAAACATTGGACGGTCTGTCCAGCCACAACAAGCAGATTTTCAGGTTTTCATATCGCGTTAGTGCCGAAGCGAGGGTGATGTCTGGAGTTGTGGAGGGCAGTCTAATGATGAAAGAGGCCAAGCAGAGACACTCAATTGACCCTGAGGGCCGAAGCACTTGACCTCTGACCTCCTCCGGCTCTTCCTGGCTCTGCCCAGAGAGAGATCCCTACGGAGGACTGTCACACACACACACACGCGCGCACACATACACACGCAAACACACAGACACACGCAAACACACACAAACACAGACACACACACAAACGTTGTGATTCCATACACTGTAGTGTTTAAGAAACATTATACTGTCTGAGGTTCAGTGGGACCTCATATTGAGCGCCCTCCAGTGGTCACTCCTGGTGCTGTGTTACTGTACTGTGTTTTCAGGGACACCTCAGTGAGGTCCACAGCATCTGTGCGTGTGGACCTTGAATAGGCTGAACACACGTGTGTATGTTTGTTTGTGTGCTGCCCTTGTATCATCAACCGTGACATGCCACTCCGGTGGTGTGACCAAAGAGGAGTTCGGTTTTTCAAACCTTCGAGGTTCTCCATCCTTTAGTCCTTCACCATCTCCTCAGTTGTCACCTACTGCCATGTAGAAAGAAAATATTCTTGGTGAAAGTGATGGTTGGGGATTTCGAAAACAATCAGACACCACGAAGCCTAACATCATACCCTAAGCTTAACCCAGTGGGGAAAACAGCAGCCAAACAGCTGGAGCACTCCACCCAGCATATGCAGCCAGCAGAAAGAAACAGCCATCCAGCAGAACCAGCCTGGCAGTGATCTTAACAGGCTGCCTTCAGAAGCAGTCTGTTGGGGCTGCTGGGTAGATCCAGCCTATTTAAATGCTCCATTGGAGAGGGATGAAAGTTTATGCAAGGTCAGTTGGGATGTGGTAATTATAATCACAGCGTTTTGCCTCCGCAATGACAGCCATTTGTTATTCTCAGCCCAGTAGTTCCTGCTCCGGCAGGATGTTGACAAGCGTGCTCTGATTTACTGGCCTCAAGACCTCCTCCCCCTTCCCTGCTCCCCTCCTTCCCTTTCCTCCTCCCTGCCTCCCTCCCTCCCCCGTTTCTCTCCCCCTAGACTCTGCAGCCAGTCAACCAGTAGCCCCAGCACGCTCTTTTCCACCCCAGCACCGCAACCCCCTCCCCCCCCGCCCCCCGCAACCCTTGCCCAAATTTGTACCCCTGCAAGAGGTTGACACCCCAGTGAGACCCGTTCTGCACCCCTCCTAAGGGTCTGCAACTTAAATGCTTGCATTTGTGTTTGCACGTGTGGGTGTTCGTATACAGCAATATGCGTTTGGGTATCTGTGTTGTGGTCATATGTAAGTGTGCCTGTGTGTGAACATGTGCCTGTGTGTGTTGAAGTGCGTGTGTGTGTCTTCAGATCAGTGGCTGATCTCGAAGTAGAAAGGTGGCGGGGGCGTGGCCAGGGGAGCAGAGCTGAGAGACTCCTTGATCCCTGAGGGGCAGGACGGCCTCTCCTGTCTGTCCTCCTCCGGTGACCCCTGTCTCTCCTCCTTCACCTTCCTTTCCAACCTCAGCCTGCCTCTCTCCCCCCCCCCCTGCCAAGCCTCCTCACAGCATATGTTCTCAGCATGCACGGTGGCCATGTAAGGCTTGCCGTTTTATCAACACTGAGTACATCCGAAGTTGCTTTGAGAGAAGTTGCCGGTAACCTAGCCTCTCCAGCCCCCCTGGCTGGGGCTTTTCTCCCTTCAGGCAACACAGGCTGTGAAGGACAGGTCCTCCTCTACCTCCTTCCACGCTCATTAGACATTCACCTCTCCGTTTCGAACCCACACAAGATTGGCCCGGGAATCCGAAAGCAATGCAATTGTGCAATTTGCACACAAAGTGGTCTGAATTGATCTAAAATAAACCCTCAACTTTAAATGTGCAAGAGGGGGGGAGAAAAAAAGACTTGCTGATAATTACATCATTTAGGACATTGATTGCGGCTGAGTCAATGCAAGAGCTTTAGGAAACAGGAGATAAATGGCGACAGCGCCTGTTTCAGGGAGTGCCATCGATGGGCTGGCTGACCACAGGGAGATTATACGTTTTGGGAACGCAGAGAGAAGCTGAGGACAAAATCAAAGAGCTGGAGGGGGGACAATGGGAGACCGCATTAGTGCCAACAAAAGATTTCATTAAGCCAAACAAGGCTTAACTACAAAATCAATATGTCATAATTAAACCTGGCTCTGAGCCCAAGGTGCAGAGCTGAGAGACGGACGGAGAGGGTCTTATTTGGACTAAATGATGGTCAGGCTTATTAAGATGGTGAGATAAATGTATTCCTCACACAAAAGACAGTGCTCAATATACTTCTGCCTCTCCATTGTGACAGAAAGCTCTTTTGGGTGAGGTGGAGGGGGGGCAGCGGGAGGGGGGGTTGGGGGGGTGCGAGAGAGTCTCAGAGTCTGGCCAAGAGAACTCTGATAGAAGAAAGCAACGAAAAAAAGAGGGACGAGAGAGAGCAGTGAGATCAGGGACACTGGAGATCCGACAGGTTCCAAAAAAACAAAACACTTGAAGGACTAGAGAGACCAAAGAACTGTCAGAGAGACAAGAGGGAAGCCAGAGAACCCAGGTGGATAAGATAAACTAAAGTTCAGAGAGGCAGAGGGAAACTAAGGATGTACAAGAGGAACTCTTTACAGAACCAAAAGAGACTGGAGACATCCGAAAGACACCAGCAAGACAATGGGGAGAGGCAATCTCTCCTCTTCTCCTCTCCTCTCCTCTCGCCTCCTCCCCTCCCCTCCCCTCCTCTCCTCTTCTCTCCTCTCCTCTCCCCTCCTCTCCCCTCCCCTCCCCTCTCCTCTCCTCCCCTCCTCTCCTCTCCTATCCGCAGTGTGTGTGTTCGTCTCTACGTCAGAAAAGGAAAGGTGGTCCCGCCAGGTCGTGCTCAGGTCAAACCCTCTGCCCTCAGGCTGACAGCGGTGTCAATATACACACACTCACACACACATACAAGCACACACACACCTACTATCTCACTCATCTGGCCCAATTTCCATTAATTAGCTCTTATCAATTAATAGACCAGTTAATGTGTTAATTTTGTCGACTGCTTCTGGGAGGTGCGCTTGTGAAGTCTGAACCCTCAGGGAGGGAGAGAGGGAAGAGTAGAGGAGGGACAAACGCCGCAAAACAGAGGAGCAACAAATAAAGTGTGGTAGAGGAGGAAGAAAGGAAAAAATGGAGACAAAAAGAAAACGATAAAGAGAGAGAGGAAGGGATCGGAGAGAGAGAGAAACATCCACCTGCTTCGAAGTGAGGCGAGCAAAGCGGAGATGTTTAGACAATTAAGCATCATTACAATGTTCTGCTCTATTAAGCTCCGGTGTTGTTACGGCCGTAATTAGACCGCACGCTGGGAGAGAGGGAACCGTGT
>BROE01000006.1:15341323-15421679 GCA_036571765.1 Plecoglossus altivelis
TAACCCACGCCCCAGTTGAGAATGTCATGGCTAAAGATCATCTAAGGTTATTTGCGCGCCTCCACGTGTCGCTGTTGAGCTCTAGGTTGTGGCTGATTTCAGCGAAGAGATTAAATGAGAAGGGAGAGTGCATTGCGCTTGTCCCCTGTAGTATTCAACACACAAACATGCAACACGACCGCGGCACCACACACACAACCACGACCACACACGACACACAACAACTGACATGCACGCGCACACCATACACACCTCACACACACACACACAGGGTGAAGTCCCGAGCCTGTGGACGGTGTCAACAGCATACCTACATAATAAAGTCACACCTTCACCTTTAGTTCAGAGCCAGATAAGCAGCTGAGGCAACCAGTTTCGAGATACTCCCATGATACGAGCAACGAGCCCAGCTGTGTGTTTGTGAGATGTTAGGCCAGCACACGTGGACGGTTACTCACAGGGCTAGCAAAAATGTTTTCTTCAACAAAACCGTGGTCAGGACAGTGTGTGCACAGGGGCGGAGCCGGTTAGGCAAGGCCCCCACAGCCACATGGATCCATATCACATAAGATTTGGTTCTTACGATTCCGTGGTCGTGTCCCGGTGTAACTGCGGTAGCTGTTTCGAAATCGGATAACCCAAACGATGTTTCAAAACTGCCGATGCTTGAGATAGCCCAGACCTGAAGACATGTTTCACACTCTGTCGTGTGTTGAGTGTTGATTGGGCTTAGCATGGGGTTTTTTCTTACGTTGTTCTCGCCAATTTGCCTGCCCGCCCTACGAAGATTGAGTCGTTGTCCGATGTTGTTTATTCAGTTATACAAAACGTTCGTGTCAAATAGGAAGGTAACACAGCGGCTCACGATGGCTACCCGGGCGTATGCTTGCACACAAGGACGCATACATGCTCGTAGGCACACGCTTACTCCCACTGGCGCACATACCACACACACCCCAACAGCGTGCTCGAAAATGAAACCATACTACCGAGGCAACGTCGCCACTTATAATGAATGACCACTTGGCTGACTGCTTGGACGAGCTCGTTCACTAATTAGATGAGCCTCTTCAATTATCTGAAGCATGAAGCAAGCTAGCGCAGACGGACGGTGGCCTGTTTGTGTCAAACCTGACTCTCCATTTGAAAGAGTGGACTGCAGGTACAGATGGCGCATGTAAGCTTGTGAACTCAGTGCCCACATTGCTACCGTGTGTTTCTCTGTGTATCTAAGTTGATGATGGTCTCTCAGAGTATGCTAACACTCCTCCGCCTAACACACACACGCACACTACTACAGTTCTGTTCCTACTACCCGCTTCATAGCTGGTTGGCGGCCTATAGAAGCTCTTGCGAAGGCGTGTGATTGTTCTAGCTTTCTCAAGCGTAACCGAGTAGGCCTTAAAAGGTCCTGCTGCATGATTTTAATTAAAGATAAGTTGCTCTTTGTGTGCGCGGCGGTCTGGCCTGCTAATCTGAATTCAATATGTCCATATGTAGCAGCCAGCAGGCTGGGGTGTAAACAGGCACGGGTATTGAAACCCATTGCATTTAATTTGGCTCTGATCAATTCAGATTGACTGCACTTAACATGCAAATGTTGCCCGGGTCAAATCTGACTTCCTCCTCTCCCGCGGTGGCCTGACGCCTCTCTTCTCTCCTCATCTTCTCTCTCCTCCTCTCCTCTCCTCTCCTCTCCATTCCTCTTCTCATTTTCCTCTCTCCTCTCTACTCGTCTTTCCTTTCCACTCCTCTCCTCCTCTCCTCCTCTACTCCCTTGTCTGATATCATTCATCCTCCTCCTCTGTTCTACCTACCTACCTGCTCCTGTCCACCTTCCTCCACCCTTTTACTTTGCCTCTCCTCACCAATTCATTGACTTGACTCCCTCATTACTCTGGTATTTTTTAGACTTCTCACCATCTCTCAGACAGACGACCAGAAAAACAGACAGATAGATAGATAGGCGTAGACAAACAGGACAGGACAGACAGACAGACAGATCAGACACAGACAATGACAATGACAGTGACAGAGACAGAGACAGAGACAGAGACAGAGACAGAGACAGAGACAGAGACAGACAGACAGACAGGCCTTTTCTCAGCTCGACGTAGCTGGTGTTGGATCAATACCAGGACGGCGTGTGTCAGCTCCTGGTATTTTTCCCCATTACACACTTCCAGTGAGCTGGCAGGGTAGGAGGGGCTCTGTTAGGCCTGTAATGGATCCACCCAGTATGTGGTCTCTCGACAAGCCTCTGGAACAATCAGCCCCTTCTACAAGGTAAGCATTCACAAATTGATTTGTTAAACAGCGTTTTCCACCTTCTCTGTGTCCAGTTGTTGCTCCCACTATTCTCCTCAGTCAACCAAGAGCAAGTAATTACAGCAAACAGCCTGTGTCTGTGTGTGTGCACGTATGAGTTTGTGCGCGCATGTGTGCTTGTGTGTGTTGGCCTGTATCTGTGGCTAATTCCGTAATGCGTGGCAACGTTTTGACATCAGTAAGAGGCCGACGGCCTTTCGCTTCCCGCCGCGACACATCAAGGAAGTTTCACATGTTTAATTTGTAATTACTCTGACGGGCATGGGGATGCCGGCGTATATAACAACAATAACAACCGTTAACAGGAGATAATGATGTAGGGCGGGATAGCGACCAGAGGAATTATACGGTAAAATCAGCAGGTTAAATGGCAACAGCATCAAAATACCTGATTGAAAGCCTTTTTTCTTACTTTTTCCCCTTTTTCGTTCTTCTCTTCCCACCTTGTCTCTTCTCCCCTCATCTGCCTCTGTTTATCCTCCTTTACCCATCTCCTGCTACTCTTCTCTTGTCTTGCCTTTCTCCTTTTCTCTCTCCTCTCTCTCTCCCTCCTCCCTCCCCCTCCCCTCTCCCTCTCCCTCTCCCTCTCCCTCTCCCCCTCCCCCTCCCCCTCCCCTCCTCAGTAATAGCTCTCAGAGTCAGCTGGGCAGGTAAACAAGGGCAGATGGTCAGAGCCGTTCCCCCAGCTCTGTCTCCACCTGTCCATGACATTGATTATGGTAAGGTTCCTCATCTAGAACCTCTCTCCACTCACCTCTCCTTCTTTCTCAGATAGCCGGTCAGCCTCAAACTTTCTTTCAGACATTTACAGATAGATGAGATTCTCTCTGAGAGACAGAGTGGCAACCAGCTGCTCAGCTTGACTCAGAGAGTGTGTGTGTGTCAGACAGTGAGACAGTATATGAGAGGGTGAGTGTGTGTGCGTGTCGCGAAAAGCGATATGGTGCATGTATGTGTGAGCATGTGTGTTTATGGAGGGAAAAGACACTGGTATAACGGATGAAATTGAATGGATTAGCATGGTCTGATCTGGGTGTGATTGCTTCTGACTGGCCATATTTGAAAGCCACCAGGGGCCCCTCAGTGTTATGATGCGGCCGTCTCGGCCCCTGCGCACCCAGCACACGCTTCCTCTTATAGAAATTCAATTGATATTTTGTAAACTTCATTTGCGGATAATGTGATCTGACAGGGACAAATGCAGAGGCGAATTGTTTTCAAACCGACTTCAAATGAAAGTTATTACGCTCGGTAAATGTGCATTTCTTTGTCTTTCCCCTCCTGCCGGGCGAGGCCCCTTGCCTTCACGCCCTGAATATGGATCCATTTCCTGGGTAATTGAATTGACGGTGTCACGCGCCGCCCGGGTCGCGTTTGCCGCGGCACCGGTCCGCCCGGGGGGGGGATCGAGCGGGCCGTGATTGAATCGGAGGAGGGCGGGAGAAAACCTTTCCTCTGCGAGCGTGCGGCGAGCGGACGGCGAGGGCGGGTCAGGAGAGAATCGGGACACACCTCGCTGTTCCACTGATTAGCTGAGACCCGCCACCCTATTGTCTCTGGGTAATCTGCCTCTGATGTAACGCAGACTCTCCTCGTCCCCTCCTCTCAGCCCGCGCAGAAAGACTCAGATGGCCCTACGGCTACATATTCATTTCCTTCTATCCCCCGGAAAATTTGCTCAGCTTTAGTTCAGATTCAGTTAGCCGGATTGATGAAGGTGGCAAAAGGATTGGACGTTTACTGATTCCTCCTTTTCACCTTTGATTAGCTCCACTTGTGACTTATTCCTGCTCTGTCACCGTGCTATTAAGTGGGCGTGCAGTCCCAGGGAGGAAGGGAGAGAGACGGAGAGAGACGGACGGAGGGAGGTGAGGGAGGAACGGCTGCGATAGAGAGAGGAATGGCTTGGGCAGAGGGAAAGAGAGGGAGAGGGGGAGGATGGAAAAGAGGCTGGGGTTAGAGGTGGGGATGGGGGTTGAGGTTGAGGATCGAGGAGAGAGACGGAGGAGGTGAGGGGATGGATCGAGGGAGAGGGACACACCGAGGGAAAGAGAGAATGATCGCTTTACGAACCTAACGCTTTTAAGAAAAGCTTTTAAGAATACCTGTTGGTACCCAGAACTCAAGATCTACACACACTCACACAGACACACACACATACAGACAGATTTTTCACTCTGCAGGTAAACCGAAAGAAGAGCCGATCAAACATTTACACACTGTTTTTCTCAGTAAATAAACTCTCACACACACAAACGCACACGGCTAATTGCCTATCTCATGTTAGATGATCTTTTATAGCTATTTGGAGTGGCTGTAATAGGTAGAGGTTGTAAACATTGACTTCTTTCTCTATTGGCCTCCCGTCATAAAACTCATCACCAACGGCAACCTGCCAGGACCATCTCACCCTGTCATAAAAGACTAATTGCTTATTGACCAGGGAGGACGAGGAGGAGGACGAGGAGGAGGGACCGTGTATCGAAGATGAGGAAGGGGAGAGAGGTTATGAGGGGAGGAAAAGAAGAGGAGGGAGGCAAGGGAGGCAGACAAGGTGTAGGAGACAGGAGACACCACCTCAACAGAAAGACACACGCCAACACAGGTCACAAAGACAAGAGTGGACACCACACCTGAGAGACAGGGAGAGCTACAGAGGATCGGAAAGGAACAAAGCAGAGAGAGAGAGAGAGAGAGAATCTCTGTATCAGTAACTGGCCGTACAGCCAGGCAGCACAGCTAACATTACAGGAGACTAAAGAGCTTTTAATGATAATGGTCTCCGCTTCCTAAAACGCAGGATTAGCTGTTAATATCAGCCTCTGCTGCTAAGTGGAATGCTAATAGGCTCGTCTCTCATCCAGCCCTGGTCTGGTAGCGGTGACGGGCTGAGGGGGAAGGAGGCCAGCACTGGCCGGATGTCTGGAGGGACTTCAGAGAGAGAGAGATAGACAGATCATGGTAAAGAGAGTGGAATGAGAGATTGGGAGAGAGACAAATATCAACTTTTGATGCCCCTGTACGAGACTTCTGTGCGCAGGAACGACACAAGTAAACATGTTCTCAGAAAAAAGACAACCAGCAGATAGAAGGAATGGAAAGAAAAAGGTAGACAGTGTGCATTGAAAAGCCATCAGAGGTCTTGAGGAGAGGCAGAAAGTTTTTCGCTGAACCTACGGAGACATGGAGAGAGAAAGAGGGAGAGAGAGAGAAAGAAAGAGAGAAAGATGAGTGAAATGAAAGAGAACAAGAGAGGAGAGAGAGGTGAGAGAAAAGACAGAGAGGGAGAGAACAGAGAGAGAGGGGGGAGAGAGGGTCCTGAGAGTGGGATGGACACAGAGTGTGAAATATAAATAAAAAAAACTTTTTTCTGGATCACTCTAATGAAAGCCAGGCTTCTCAGATTAGGTATGGGGCGATATTGACGTAGCAACAACTGCATAAACACCGAAGCAACGGACCACAATATGTTGCTTTCACACGTTGCAGAAAAATTACTTTTCAAACGGCTGCAATTATTAAACGGACGCTTGCTCCACTTTCCCCTGAGTGTGAAGTATTTCTTTAAGTGTTCTGTGATTGCTGGCTATCCCTGTCCAAACAGCCAAATCAGAGGATCAATAGTTAACCTTTAGTTCTTTTATGGGCCTGCTGGATGTTTCAGTCTCCAGGACAGGGCCTGAGGGTAGATCCATAGCTGCTTAATGTTATGTGAATATTCCAGAGCCAGCAGGAATAACCTTGCTGTCGCATTCGATAGACGTCCCCTGCAGGAAGATGGAGGAGCGGTGTGTTATTTTAATAGGACTCTAAAATGTCAGCGTCAACAACCACGGAGGAGCAACAACCTACAGAGAGAGGGCTCCGTCCGTTCATCAGGGCACAATGTGAGACCCTTTGAGGACACACACATGCCAACACACACACACACACAACAAGGATGGTTAAAACTCTACTACGACCAGCCCACCCAGGGTTTAAAAAACGCTGCCAAATGCACAGACAGTACACCCAATTACATGATGAAAACTCGCAACCCCCCCCCCTCCCTCCAAAATGAGTCACAGAGCCACAGAGCTGTGGGCAGAAGCAGGCCAGGAGACACAGCAAGAGAGCTGGGCTCACTCCTCCAACAGCAGGAACATTATTTCTGCCTCATAACTCCAGAATGGTGCTGCTCTGGAAGAATGTGCTCCTCAGATAATTAAAAAAAATTCACAGAGCAGATCCAATTTGAGATTATTCCGTATGAAGTATGTGTGTGCGTGTAAGGAAAGCGATGGAACAGAGGAACGAAGAAGTGAGAGAAAGAGGGAAAGAAAGCGAGCAAAAGAAAACGAGGGCGAGACTAAGACAAAGAGGAAAAAGCAGACATAGAGAGAGAGAGAGAGAGAGAGAGAGAGTGGGAGGGAGAGAATAATACAATGTGAGAGGAGGAGTAAGACAGAGAGATAAAGGACAGAGATGGTGTGAAAAGTACATGTTTGTCTACCTTCATGTAGTCATGTGTGGTCTGTGTTCACTGTAGTGTGTGTGTGTTCTGTATGCGTGTGTGTGTGTGTACTGTAAGTGTGTGGGACCACCATCTGACCAGTCCAGCTCCTATCTGCTGCTCCTAATAACAGTCAGCCTCATGCAGCAGTAGTACCACTTTAAATGCTGTAATATCACACGTAATGGAATCCATTCTGCCCTGCAATGCCCTGATGGTAGGTGTGTGGATATGTCTGTGCGTATGTGTGTGTGTTTGTGTGTGTGTGTGTGTGTGTGCAGTCGTCCGCTGGCTGAAAGTTCAGATCAGAAAATATGACTCCCTTGTGATGGCACTCTGCCACACACACACACACACAAACACACACACACAGACACACACACACACTGCCGCTCTGATCACAGACAACCCTGCCCCCCCCACCCCCTCCCAACAAAAAAAAGCGATCCCCGAAAAAGCCAGCGAGAGAAATGAGATTCCTTTTTTTCCATTTGTACGAGCGTGATAGCAAAGCAAAAAGACAAAACAGTCTTTGAAGATAGAAGATACATGTTGGGTGATAAGGGTGTGTGTGGGGGGGGGTATTATTTTATCCTTCTCAGTAACTTTAACAGAGGGCCGAGGCCCTCACAGAACGTGACCAACGCAGAGAAATATGCGCACACACACTCACACGCATACACACAGAGATACACACACACACAGTGGCCACAGTCCAGAGGCTATCCAGGCAGCAGTGGCCAGTCAGAAGAGCTGGAGCTGCAATAATTCGTGTAGTTGTGTGCCTTGGAGATGAATTCCACTACGATGTGGGCGTGAGTGTGTTTAGTTGTCAAGGCTTTAGTGAGAAGAGTTGGATATATGCGGCTGTCTGGTCGGGCTGTACGGCACACTGCACTATCGCAGCACCCACCTGCACACACACACACACACACACACACACACACACTTACAGGTCATGCTGATATAAAAAATGTGTTTGTGGCCCAGGGGCAGAGGCTGCAGAGACAGCGTGACAAGGGTAAAGCATGTTACCACGCCAGGCTGCGGGCTAGACCTGTCCCTAACCACTGCTCTACACGCCTGTTACACGCCAAGCCAGTGCCACAGCAGGGTGCTGACCCTCAACACCAACACTTAATACACGGAGGCCAGGGAGCCTTGAGGAGAAGGAGACCTGCACAAGGTGGGGGTGGGGTGGGGGGGCAGGACAGGTATGTGTGTGTCTGGGTGTGTTTGTGCATATGCGGAGAGACACAGGACAGGAGGGAGACGGGGAGGCAGGGAGGCAGGGAGGCAGGGAGGTAGGGGGCCAGGAGGGAGGCAGGGAGGTAGGGGGCCAGGAGGGAGGCAGGGAGCAGGAGGGATGCAGAAAAGCAGGGGGAGGCAAGGGGATGCAAGTGGGAGGGAGACAGCGAGGTCGGGAGGCAAGGTGGCAAGAAGGAGACAGCGAGGCAGGGCGGCAGGGGGAGAAGGACGGACAATATGTGGCTTTGGACAGAAGTTTCTAGAAGAGAATCCTGGCAAGGTGAAAGCTGTAATGAGTCCAGCCTCCGTTGAGGTTCCCTTAGTGACAACCACAGAAACAGTCACACTCATCATTAGCCCTAGTCTACTATATGGGCTTGGAGAATGGACAGAGGCAACAATATGGATAGTTTCAAACACACACACACATTTATACATGCACCCACACACATACCCCCCCTCCCACACACACATACACACAGTCCCAGCACACATGCGTGTATATACGCGCGCTCACACACACACAACCACACACACACACACATCATTAGCCATTTCCCTTGGATCCTGATACCAAATAAGTAGCCGTTCTATTGGACCATTAAAGTGTCATTTAGGCAGCTGGGCGTGAAGAGCCTTCAGATAGCACGCTCCCAATCACGGTGGCGCTTCAATCACACTCCATCCAAACGCTCGCTGCACACGCACACCCATTCGTGCTCGTGCAACACACTTCACACTTACGCCTTTCATTAGAGAAGAAGTCAGTCAACAAGACGAAATACTTAAGAAAAAACCCGTAAACAAAACACTCTTCTGTATGTGTGTGTATTAGCGACTTAGCGTGAGCATGTGTGTGTCGGTTGGTAGAGGTAAGTGTGTGTGTGAGTGGGAGGACAGTTCTCTTATATATCTCCTAATAGGATGCTTAGTTAGTTAACATTAGGGCCCAGGCAGGAGAAGCTGCAGGATATTAAGAACCAGATCCTGTCTCTCTTATCTTTTAATGGCCGAGCATTGGCGGCACAGCGGCAAACACACACTGAGGAGCACGACTGAGCCGCCCTCTCTCACGGGAGGAATTGGCAAATGTTTAGATCTCCCGCTGCATTACAAAGGGTTTAAATACTTTAAGGTGGCGCATTCTCTCGTTCTACCCTAGAGACTCTCCTGGCCCGTAAGGGTCGGCCTAGACTGGGCAAGGCTGGGCTAGGCTGGACTGGGCTAGGCTAGCTGGACTGGAGTAGGCTCACCAAGGCTGGGTAGGGGCTAGGCTGGACTGGACTAGGATAGAATGGACTAGGCTGGACTATGCTGGGTGAGCTCTCGGGGTGTTTTGCATGTCGTGTTATCAGTGTCACAGCAGCAGGACTGATGTTGCACCCTGCCCGGGAGACCTTCTGATACACAGGTTATGAATAGAAGCTCTGCTGTGAATAAAGCAACTCGCACACACAGACGCCATCACAGCCCGGCTAAGATGCTCTCTCCTCCTCCTACAGCCATTCATCTAGAAGCAAATCCCACTCTCTCTGCCCCTCTCTCTCTCTTCCTATCTCTCTATCGCACTCTTTCCTGCTGTCTCTCTCTCTTTCCCTCCAACCCTCCCTACTTCTCCTCTCCCCATCCCTACGCTGTATAACTACAGCAGTCGACAGATAGCATCATTTAAAGGCCTACTCCACGATAGGCTTCCTGTCTGAGGGGCCAGCGACGGCTTCAATAGCCGTCTCTCTTCTCCTCCTCCTCTCCCTTCCGACTTCCTCCTCCTCCATCCCCGTCTCTTAAAGACAGTAAATCAGCCGGTGAAAGAAGTATATATTCTGTGGCGATAACCCCATTTCCGACTAGTATTCATTGAAATGATATAAGCGACAAGAGGAGGGAAAAGCGCCGTGCAGAAAAAGGAACTAGATAAATATGGTATTTGCAAGTTCTTTTGTGGGTCTCTCTTTCATGGCTGAGTTTGGCGGGGGAGGGTGGGGGGGAGGGGGGTGGGGGAGTTAAACACCCACCATGGGCCGAGTTAAATTGAATGCCAACACCTCCTGTGAGATCGCGGCTCTAAAAAGAAATTCAATTAAATGGGATTTGAGTGTTGTGAAAAGGCCCCGGAGTGTCCGCTGCTCTGATAAGGGGCTGGGCTGGCAGGAAGCACCTTTATGCGGCTGCCTCTAAACGTGTAATCCCCCTCACAGTGCACAATACGGACTGGCTGGGGAGGGAAATATCAATGCAGCCGGGAACCAATTTGGACAGAGGGAATCAGTGGCGGGGGGCGAGTGTTGGAGACGGACGGACTTCCTTTCCCTGGCTTAGCGGTGGCCACGTGTGATAGGCTGTCTGAGAAGGTGAAAGACCGGTAAGGCTGGAACAAAGACGGCACCAGCTCAAGCACGCACACACACGCTCACGCACACACCCACACACACACACATACACACCACACACACACACACACACAGGACAGAGTTAAGGCAACAGTTTTTCGGTAAGAACTCCAGATGATCAGTCTTAGCCTCTTAGCCTCAGGTGAGAACCACCCTACATTCACACACCCACACAAACACCCTCCCCTTAATGCCCACAAACACGCGCACGCACCACCCAGCCAATCACACACACATGCACACATACAGGCAGCTGCACAAACACAATCCCGTACACACACATGCAAACACACACACACCCATCCGCACACAAACACATGTACTGTAACTCGTCTTTAACACAGACCTGTAATGTCAGAGAGTTGGTGTGGTGCTAGACTAACATTGCAGTAACCTCAAGACAGCGTCGTGAATTAGGTCTGCGAAAAATGAAAATGAGCAGAGAGGAGAGTGTAATTGCCTCAATAAAGGAATTTATGGTCAGTGTCCAGCCTTAACTTGCATCATAAACGCAAAGAGGACTATTTTTCAGCCACACTGTCAGTACTTGGCCATCACAGATAACAGAGATCACACATGCACACACACATGCACAGACATACACACTCGCACACACACACACACACTCCCAGAAAAAAACACAAAAATCCAACTCTCAGCTTCAGAGCCAAAGCCGTTTTAGAAACATTCAATCCTGATCTAATTTCAATCTGTTTCAGATCACCGGGGGGTAAACAAACCTGGTCCAATGGCTCGCCTGGGATAATCACTTAGCAAACCCTTCAATTACCCACTTCTGCACGGTAACTGAATATCTGCGATTAGGCTTAATTAATGAATTACAGACAGAATCACACAATGGCCGACTATTACCAGCCTTGGGTCGACGGTGCCGCAGGCTGATTGGTCACATAAATATTAGAGGTACATATATAGTAGCGGGCAAAGCAACACAATCTCCACAGTTATTAATTAAAACCAAATCTAAGGAACGATGAGACGCTATTATGTGCCTTTAGCCATTGTGTGGCAGCTCACCCCCCCCCCACCATTCCAGTCCAACCTCTCCCTTCCTCCTCCTTCTCCTTTACCCTCCCATGTCGCGGGGAGGCAGATTAAAGTGGCTATTTGAAATCAATTTCTCTAATAATGATGTTAATGAGCTCATCAATTAACAGCACCTTAATGGGGTGTCCCTGTGTGGTGGCAGTTATCACCTACCCGTGGCCCATCTATCATAACAGATTACTGGCTAGCACAGTTGGGGAGGGGGCTGAGTGGGGGGGGGTGTCCGTAAGAGACGGGTGAGCGAAGCAGGGACACCGGCCGCTCCGGAGATCACAGGGTGCTCCCGATCGCAGCGGGAGATCGTCGGACGGAGGGGATCCGGACGGGGAGAGAGACAAGAGAGGAGGGAGGGATCGCGGGGGAGGATCGAATGGGAGGAGAGAAGCCTGAGGGGCAGGCACCAGGTAGCTTCGAGGGGGAGGGCAGAGAAGCGAGAGGGGGGGGCGACCAGGTGGGCTGGACATTGAGAAAAAGGGGCGAGGAAGAGTAGAAGGGGGAGAGACCTGATGAGGAGAGAGCATCAGAAAGTGAGACCTTCGCGAGGGAGGGGTTGGAGGGGGGTTATATATGCATACTCTATGTATGTCTGTATGTATGAACACATGTACAGTATCAATAGAGGTCGGTATGGACATGTAGATGCGTGTAATTGTGTTTGTGTGAATACATTTGAAAAAGGTTGAGGTGTGCTTTCATACATGCTTGTTTTGTGTGTATGTAGATGGAGCAGACGTGTCGGAATACTAGTGTGTTTGAGTGTGAGTGTGTGTTTGGGCGTGCAAGCTTGTGTCTTGACGTGGGCGGGGTTTGGGGAGGTACGGTTCCCGGCAGCCTATTTAAAACTGCTTATGCAAATGAGCTAGATAATGGATTTCAACGTTTGGCCCTTATTTACATAAGTACGCTGCTACGAGGCTGTTCCGGCTCACAGAGCCCATTACAGACGCTTTCACAGAGATGCTTATGAGCTCTGACCTCTCCTTTGACCCTTTTGACACACACACACACATGCACAAACACAAGAGTGTAATGTATGCATTGGTTAACCAAAGTGAATAGTCCTCTCTTTGCATCCACTCATTTGTTTAACCCCTGGCCAAGAGCTGCTCTCTGACAATGATACTCTAATCTGTTTACACCTGCATGCTCTCTCTCTCTCTCTCTCTCTCTCTCTCACACACACACACACACACACACACACACACACCTGGGACCAATTCAGAGGCTGTGATATAGAAGAGCAGAGGGCTAACCCAGGACCTGACAACACCATCAATACATAGTTAAACCTGATAATCTGATAACTCCATTTGATCATTGCAGTCCTATTGCAAATATGCAGCTCAGTGGTATAGGTCAGCGGTGGAGTGTTTAACTGCAGATCAAGTTGTACCTAGATCGGTTGTATGTAGGAAAACTTTGAGAATCCAAATTTAGATGTTCATTCTGCTCCAGTTACAGTGTAACTGCTATCAGCCAGAGCGCATTTGTCAGTCCCAGTGTGCATATTCTAGTGATAATTCTAATGATTTATACAGTTGAAATTAATTGTGACGCACCAGGGTGATTAATTAGTGTACAGCCACACATGATTAATTGATTTATCACATTTCTCAAAGGTACCATTTATTATAGCACGGTGAATGGTTAAAAGGCTTGTATGGAGAGAGAAGAGAGAGCGAGAGAGAGGGAGGGGCGACATGGGGTTAAATGATATTAATATACTACAACCTTTGTTTCGTTATTTGCCTTTATAGAAAGTGCACATGGGCTACTGTGGCAACTGAGGCATCAAGGTCTGGGAATCACCAAAACATCCAAGAACCATCTTGAAAGGTTAATCTGTCAATAAAGTGCAGGTTAAAAGAACACATAAGTATTGCCCCGTCTGGAATTCAAGGTTTTAACACAGGTCTGTTCTTGACGTATAGTAGAAGCTTGAATCCAATCACCTCCGTCTGGATTTTTTTCTAACAGGTAGCTTTGCTTGTTAACCAGACGTAACAGGTTAGCTAAAGTAGGTTGAGCAGTTCAGGAGGCATGGTGAATGAAATCCAGTACGAGGGCTATAGTGTTAGAGGGTTCAGGACTGAGGCAGGCTGGCAGACTAACAGACAAGAAGCCCAAACAGCCAGGTAATGAAACAGGTAGCACAGACAGGCAGACAGATGAACAGCCAGTCAGAAGAAGCAAGTAGCCAGGCAGAAAAAGAAGTAGAGCAGTGAGGTAAGAAGCAGGCAGCACAGGCAGGCAGTACATCAGAGGAGCTGTAATGAAATGCTAAAATCACCAGCGCTAACAATCACAGGCCTGTGTAGCAGCTTAGCCTGCTGCTCCTCAGCTATTTGTCATAATCACCGGCTCTTTTCTCATTAGCAGAAACCCATTACCCCTCCAGTTTATCAGACCAGCGCCCTTATCGCCCCGCCGGCAGCTATCCCAGCATGCTGTGCGGGGGCGGATGGCGAAAAGGAGCGTTAATCAGAACCACCCCTCCAGAAACTTCAGCGGTTCAGGTGTCAGTATATGCCAAGCCCCACCCGGCTGCTTAACTCCTGCACTGCCAGGAGTGCTTACCAAGCGCACCAATCCTCATTTGTCTTCAGTCAAGGGCCTGGTTTTCCTTCAGGTCCTCCTGCCTCTACCGTGGGAGCCAGGGACTTCCCCGATCACGTCTTTGTTCTGCTGTCAACATGACCAATGGGGGCCAAGCCTGAGTGTGATGCATGAATATGACCCTGGTGGTAGCCAGTGTGATCACATCTGACAGAGTAGCTCATCTTTAATGGCCTCCTCCATCTGCAGACACACAGGGAGATGATATCTCTGTGTTTGGGCCAGCATTTCACTCTGGGAGGAAAGGTGGATTAAATGAGGTGGTTTAGATAGGGTGTATCATTTATTGAAGGGTTTTCCACAATCCCACGTTTTGCAAATTGTCTTAACTTGTGGCAGGAGTACAAATGCTGGCTTGATACTTTTTTTGGTTATAAGCTGTTCTCACTTCGAGATCAATCGGAAGCAGGAAGTCACAGCCCTGAGCCATCCCTCTCTCCACCCTGGCCCTCATCCTTCCAACAACAATCCAAATCACTCCAACCATAGAATAGCTTCAAGCACACAGTCACAGTATTAGTGGGGAACTTGATCTCTGTGAATAATGTGTAAAGGACTAATGTGCTTTGAATCCATGTTAGAAAATACCAAGGCCTCTCTTTATCTCTGACTCTCATGATACATTTCTTTAGCTTGAAAATAGGTTTGCCAAGCCTGTCAGTTCCACATAACTGCCAAAGGACCCACAGCTTTGTAACAAATTTGTTTGTATCATTAATAGTCTTTATATTTCCACATCGTTTACCTGGGTCGACATTAGAAGAGATATTGAATTGCATCTCATTTCCTTTTGCTATTTGCTCTGTGTAGGGTCCCATTCATCACTTCCTGCTCTAAGCACTTGCCTCCCTTAGAGGTTAGCAAGAGGCTACATGTTAGCTATAAGCACGAAACAAGCTAATCCAGTCATGCCGACAGGAGTTACTGCTAGAGAAGGCTTGCTAACAAAATGACAACAGGAGTAAGGCCCCTGGCACTGAGTTATCTTATATCAAACAGGCAGAGTAGTTTTCATATAGACTAGGTTTAGATCCAGCCAGTCACATTACAGGCAGCAGTTTGCTAACCAACAAAGACAGGTAGGCGTCCCCAGGCTACCTGAGCACTCCACTATATTACACCTTGGTTATTATGACACATCCAACCAAGCAGGCGGTTGAGCAGAGGTCATTAACGGCTTGCTGGCCTTGCTATCGTCGGTTTACGCTATGCTAGCGAGCACCGCTCTGTAGCGCAGCGCCGGCAGGTAATTAATACTGTAGCTTCAACATCTGAGAGGGCTAGCTGCTGTCATGACGGAGTTAAGAGTTAATCACTGGAGCTTCAGGTCTGAGAGGGCTTGGAAGCGCTGCGTACGGCTTCCTCCCTTCCTCTCTTAATCTGTATTTTACGAGTGAGAAGCTTTGCATTATGCAAATCGCTGGCTGGGAACAGGTGACATTTCTACACAGCGCGGGGTGTCGGACTGCACGGTCTGCCAGGCTGATTTAGACATTAGTATCTGTCAGAGGAAAGAGCTCGGCACTCATCTGCATAGACAGATCTTTCATTTAATCAGCACGGTTTAAGGTGGACTCATTCCGCAGGAAATGGATGTATTAGGGGTTATGACTGTGAATGTGTGCGTCTGTTTGCTCGACTTAACGTTTGAGAGCATGCATTTGTATGCGTATTTCTGTTGTGCCTTTGTGAATAATTCAGTAATGAACCATGCATCGAGATAAAAATAGCCCATCCGTTTGCTCCTCGTTTCACTGGATTATCAATACAAATGTCATGTTTCCAAGTATTTGTCGTATCTTGATGGCAAATTCACAGAAGAGAACGTGAGGCACAAACAGCAAACTGGCAAAGTATATTCCTATTTCTTATTTATTTCATGCTGCAATTTACCTTAATCTTTGTATTTTTCATCACTTGGAAAATCGAACAATTTACTTTGCCAAAAAGAAGGCTCTCATTATATGTGACAGTCTGTTTGGGTGGGTGCAGGTGCCTGCATATCGTGACAGCCCCCTATCTCTGCGTCTACATGCATGTAGATTAGGTGCCACCTTAACCGCCCTCCCTTTCCTCGCTCGACGGCGCTACACTAATGCTGCTGTCCAATAAAAGAGCCAATCAGCATCCACCTGACTCCTCCGATCAGGCAGTCACAACTGATGATCAAAGAAGTCATAAAGATCTCATTTCATCTTCCTTCGATCGATCACGATGATGTCTTCATCCTCTTTGTGCCTCGGTAATACCAGCCCATTACCTCCGAGGCCCAAACAGGCCTGGCGTGCATATAGAGCCAATGGAGCCACAACGCCTTGATGTGACAGCGCCATCAGCGAGAGGAGGCTAATCTGCACTGGGAATAAAAAAAAGATCTCAATTACTCTTGACTGGATAATGTGGGAGACACACACACATGCTCTGATAAAACATCTACCAATTTAGCCACTGTCCGCCTGACTGGTCTCCAACAGCACTCATAACCAATGATCACTCCATCAGAATGGGGAAACGGAGGGCGGGGCGGATTATAGTTAAGGAAGAAAAGAGGGTTCAATTGGGAACCAAATGAGTGGAAGATTGGGGGGTGTAGATGAGTCTGGTCGTGTTTCTGCTACACGGAGCGGGTTTCTGGACGCAGATCCGCACACCTGCTACTCTTGTTAACCGCCGTTTCCCCCTTGCTTTTCAGGAACCCTAAAAACGAAAGATACGGTCGTGTATCTCGACCTATAAACACTTGACTCAACACACACACAACGGATTCAGAACAATTTGGGCTCGATGAAAGCCTATAAACGATATAATCATATCAATATAACACATGCAAACGTTTGTGCTAGTCTATGCGGAGCTGTAAACATCACACCGGGCCTGAAAAGCTGATGGCGGGATAATAGAATCTAACAACAGCTCTCAAGGGAGGGGATTATTAATATTAAAACCAATTGCCAGATCAATACGCACATAAACAACCTTATCGGCCAATCCCGTTGGAGTACCAAGAGAATTAATTTTAAGCAGCGACCTGATAGCGAGAGGGTTTCGAAAATTACCCCTCCCCGACACCTTTAGTAACTATTATTGAGCCAATTATCATAAATTCAACCCCCACCCCCGCACCAATTAACAAAGCAGGAAGCCAGTCCTGTGTGTGTTCTAAGTGTTGTAATTAAGGCGAGACGCTATGTTAATTAGCTTAAAGTGACTGTGTGGTTTTATGCTGCTCGTCTGCTCGTTAACTCAGACATTTAATTCAATTAGCTTCTTCATTAGCAGGACAACCATGTTCCGGAGCCGACGCGCGCGGGTGCGCTGACGGCCAAAATCTTGGGCCACAATGATCTGCGAAGACCTGCACAATGGCGTGCGGGCGCGTACGCGTAAATACTTTATCACATGCATGCTGCGGATGAAGGATGTGCCGCTCGCGGGTAGACAAGCGCACGGACAGATCCCCGTTAAAGTGCAGGGTCGCAAAAATATGACTCTCGCAAAGTCTGTACAACATGGAAGACAGGTGCTCCTGAGAAGAGACAGGGACGTTTGGAAGAAATGGAGGAGAATGATGAGGAGGATTAACACAGACACCAGTACTGGCACAGTCCTCTCTCTGTTCCTCTCCACTCCACTCTGGCCAGCCTGATAACAGCCTCTCCTCCATGACACCTAGGGACAAACTCTATTAACTGTAATAGAGAGAGGCCATTCTCTCAGACTGATACAACATCCTGTCCCTGTTCCTCTCTCTCTATCTATCTCGCTCCCTCTGTGCTCGCTCGCTCTATCTTCTCTCTCCTTCGGCTCTGCCTGCTCTCTCCCTGTTCACGTTCGCTCTCTCCTTCTACCCTTTATGCTCTCTCCCTCTCTCTCTCCTTCCTGTTCTGTGCTAGTTCTCGCTCCATCTCTTCGCCCCCTCCCAAGAAGGATGGCTGTGTCTGAAACACTGAAGCTCCAGAGACAGCCCTCACCAGAGGCTATCACTGAGCATCGTCCTAATCTGTGGATTAAACAGCGTCTGGCCCCCAGTTTCATTTGAGGCAGAATGGAAAGTGCCCCGTGTCAGTGCCAGGATGCCTGTCAACGAGGACACACAGGCTGGGCAACGCCGATGTTGTCGTCTACTGGAGGGAACATGCCACAGAAATGACCACAGGGCCGGACTGAGATCAGCCCTTACACACACTCTTTTTGTTTAACTGATCATCCTACCGTCAACCCCCTGGCCCGGTTGCTGTAGCTCTTCCTATAACCCGATGTTGATATTCAAAAAACCCCAGGTCCAACCGATTTAGCAGAAGGCAAAGCAACCTCTAAACAGTTTGAATCATGTCACAGTTTGAAGGGGGTCGGTCTGTATTAGTGTTAGCGTTAGTCTGCAAGTAGTGCTCCTGTCATTAGGATGGTGCCTCCGCTCTCAGCCAGGTAAAGTACTGTACTTGAGCCATCTGGTTGCTAACGGGTTGTGAAATCTCTCCCTTTAATTCATTAGCGTAATAGTCCAGTTAATGCGGACGGGGGAATGGCCACTTGGACCCCATGTTTTAAAAGTCTCGGAACGTGGAGGGAGGAGGATGAGTGAGAGAGGATGAGCAAATTAGAGGAGAGGAAATGCCACATGTCAACAGCCTGATATAAATCACAGGTTCACCCGTTCAAGTGGTTCTTACAACATGACTATCTTCTCCATCAACTGATGAATTACTGCCATCTGCAAGAAAGGGTGCCGTAAACAGCGGTGCGTGGGGTTGGGGCTGCGCAGGGCTGTTGTGACTGTCACTGTTGTTGTTATTGTGTGTGGAGCTGTTGCGGTTGAAGTCAGTTGCTGACAGGACATACTGGTCAGAACAGATACCCTCCCCCCCCTTTTCCCCTGTTCCCCTCCATCAGTGACAACAATGGGACCCCTCCCTCCCAGGCCCCCCCAACTCCCCTCTCTCAAAACAAACCTCCCCCCATTACCAACACCCCAACAGAGGGGTTGCAGAAAAAGAGCGAAAGGGAAAGAGAGAGAGAGGGAGAGTGAGCAAGAGAGAAAAAAGAGTCCTGTCAGAAGGAGCTAAACAATAGAGAAAGCTTGTAGGTATCCTGCTTGTATCAGCTGATAAATGGCCGCCTCTTTAAGGAACTTATCTCTTTAGCTCCTCCGGCATGAGGGATGGCATCATTTGGCCTGTGAGCCGGGCTGGACCAGTCATCCTGGATCCATTTAAAAGATAGTGTGATACTGTCGACAGCCATGGACAGGGTAATTGCAGAGCCACTAGCGTGGTATAAATTACATCAGTCCCGATGGCAGGGAGGCCTCTGCACAAAGCAACAACATTCTGACAATTCAACCACCCCCCTCTCCCCTCCACCTGCCAGTCCCCACCCGCCCCCCTCCCTCCCCCCAGCCTCTCAGCTCTCTTATCAACCCTCCGCAGAGAAAAGGAGGCCTGAAAAAAAAATTAAGTATTGATCAAATTAACAGTTTTTAAACATCGCTTTAAGACCTGTGTGTGTGTGTGTGTGTGTGTGTGCGCGTATGCGTGCAGCTGTGTGGGTCTGTGCTCGAACAGTGCATGCGTACTCTTGTGTGTGCGTACGCCTGTGCATGAAGCAGTGGTTGATGGAGCAATTAAAGTGAAAAGACAATAAGAGGTGGAGGAGGAATGCTGACCTACACAAATGGACATGCTCACACACACACCAGACGCATGCACACCCATACACTCCAGACACCCACACCCACATACACCAGGTATACCCACGGACACACCAGACACACAAGAGACATTGCAACAGTTCAAATCAAACAACCCAAATGTCATATACTACAAACAAACCCAAAACATCTTGGGTATGATCGGAATAGGGCCCGTTAAGCATTTTACACTATTTAGTCTTTTTCCATGTCTGTTGTGTATCGATCTGCATTTGTCAATAACGTTTGCTCGGTTGCTAATTGCTCCTGTCTCTGCGAATGGGGCATCATTAGGGCTTAAAGTAGCTGCCAAGACCAAAAAACGATTCAATGCTCTCCCACAGAATAGCTGACATTTGCATGGAGCTACACCAAGGATGGCATGTTTGGATTTATTACCTGTCGTTGATAAGTTCAAAACAGGTTCATTTTAACATGAAGCCATACAACCATTTGAATCAGTAAAACACATGGTAAATCCAGTGCAAAAAGAAATACTATGCAATACAAAAAATAAAATGGTTGTTGTTGGTGTAGTCCTTCTATGTTTAATAAGAAAGTCTGTAGTGTTTAGCATCACTCACACAGTGTTCTTCTGGCACATTCCACCAGACAACAAACAGACAAGACAAAACCCTCCACCTCAAAGAAAAACGGACAGTTGGACACACACTCTGCCAGCTGACCTCAGTTCCAGAAGACACCAGAGGTGGAAACCTATTCCATTATTATTTTTCCGCTTCATAAAAGATGAACACATCAAAACCCTGCAATGAATATTCTGTCCATAAATCTGAATATTCCCATATATTATTCCAAACAGGAATTGATGTTTCAAAATGTGGTGTTCCAAGCGGACAGACACTCATTCCTGGGCTAGGGGGAAAATGATAATCTCATCTGGGGGATGGCACTCCTTGGCAATGTTCCGGAAAGCGGGCTTGGCGTCAGCGCCACTGAGCGCGCTCTGCACAGTGGGAGAGCTTGTTTTCTCTACAGTGGTTTTATGCACCGGTGCTCTGATATCCATTTACATGTGTGCGCTGAGGTTATGGTTGTGGTCACTGGGGTGGGTGAGTTAAATCAATGTTACCCACGCTCACCTTCCCTACTGGGACAACAGGAGTGGCAAGCGCAGGAGAGACCCTCAAGTCAGATCCACATATTGTACCATGGATGCAGTCATTGGCGCTGACCTTGTGACAGACACACACATTGTGCAAAGACCTCTTACAGGTCCTGTAACAGTATTTCTTTATAGGAAACCAACATCGGCAGAACCAACTGCAGCAGGATAGTCACGGATCACACGCTACATGTAGTACCTTCCTTCCAGACAGAGTTCAAACACAGAAACAAACACATTTATAACACGGCTAACCCTGTTGCACAGACATACACACACACACAGCCCTGGTGACAAAGTGGGGGCAGGACCACTTAATAACCTCCTGCAGACGTTGCTTTCATCGCTGATCCCAACATTCCTCACAGAAGATTTTTCCAGGCCTCTCCAGTATCTCTCCCTCTTCTTGGTGTAACCTCCTCTAAAACCCCTTGATCTATGCGGAAGACTCTCTATCTCCCTGCCTCTAGCGCTTACCCCACCGCCTGCCTCTATCCCTCACCCCACACCTGCCTCTAGCGCTTACCCCACCGCCTGCCTCTATCCCTCACCCCACCCCTGCCTCTAATGCCCACCCCATCCCCTGCCTCCATCCCCCACCCCACCCCCTGCCTCCTTCACCCCCCATCACCACCCGACCCACAAACATTCTTGTTCCCAGACACAGTGATGGCTTCAATTTCCAGCGTTTGATAAAATCAGACGCTGGCCCCTCGGTGTGCTGGGATGGAGTACCGCGACAACGGGAGGGTGGGAGGAGGGGGGGGGGGGGGGGGGGGTGAGGGGTGCTGGTGGTAATGAAGAGGACTAGGGGGGAGGGGGAGGGGTGACCTGACACCATATAGCTAAGACCCCCAGTAGATAGAAGACCAACTGTAATCAAATATAGACATGTAATTGTGTTAATGTGATTTAAAATACCAACTATTCGTTTCACTGGACAGGGTTGTCTAATACGTATCCAGGCAAACTCCAGATCCCAGAGGGTGGATCTATGTTTGTTTACTGTATCACTGTGTGTATATTTGTGTGTCTGTGTGTGTCGGTTAAGAGGAATGTTTCAGATGGAACAGTGATGGATCTTGCAGACAATGCCAAGGGGAATGAGCAAGATGACATCTAAATCACAAACACACACACATAATCACATAGACACACATGCTACCATCTGTCATGCAGTGCATCGGTCAATTTACAACTGAACAATAATACCCACAGACGTTCACTACAGCAAGACATACAGCATTCGCAGCCATGCGTCTGAAAACAGATAATATATGTTCAAAGCCATATATTATATACGTACAATGGAATATATAGACATATTGTCAACTTAAGATCACACATTTCTAACCATATAACAGCAATTTAGACAGGAAGGTGCCATGAACTGTGGTTTATAGTCGTCAGCAATCCACTCACTTTGACACTGTCAACCTTTTTTACATGTTAAAGCCACATTCCTGTTCTATGAATCTCCGGGCACGCTCCTGGCAAGGATAAAGTTGAGCTGTTTTGTGATGTCAACAACAGAATTGTCTGCATGCTGTACAAACCACTCTTTATATTCTTTCTCTTAAAAACAAGCTACGATGTCAACGCAAACAGAGCCAGGGCAGTATTCATAAAATAAAACCATATTACCAATTTCTTCACACAAACAATATGTGATAGGTGTAGCGGACCCTTGACCCTGGGTGAACGCTTGGTTATGGTGCTCAGACCCTGAGGGGTGTGTTTGGTTAAGGTCTTCAGACGGCCCAGACGCTGATGGAGTCTGACAGGCCAGGAGAACCACTTTCCTGTTCTAAACCAGCCAATCAGCCCCTGACCCCCACTGACCCCACGGGTAATCTCCGCCTATGTGTGTGTGCGTGTGAGTGTGTGAGTGTGTGTGTATGTGTTTGTGGTTGTCAAGCATGCGTGTGTTCGGGTTAGGGGTGTGTGTGTGTGTTTGGATGGAGTCAGACGGGTGTGAGATCAGCAGGGGAGTCAGGACAGGCTGTCCCCCCAGGTCCCATCAGTCTCTAGAGGGTGATGACTCTGTTACACCTCCTCTCCTCTCTCCTGTCCCCTTCCCTCTCCCCTCTCCCCTCTCCACTCCGGTCTTTAAAATGGATGTATTTGTCCCAGACCAGGCCTGGTTGAATCGTGATGAACTGCGGTTGCTAAGGAGGTCACAGCGTCACCAGGTGTTGACCGTTGGTGATGGCTCTATTAGTTCTGTCAGGACTTCCAGCCTGCTCTGCTGATCCGGAGCCAGAGAGACCAGAGGCACGAGGCAGTGGCAGTGGAGGCTGTCTGGGAACACAATGGGCTGCCTGTGTCCACAACCATCTAGAACCCTTCCAGAACCATCTATTGACTAGCCACTGTTCCATGACTTTCAAAAACTGTGCGTCTCTGTTCAAATCCTGAAAGCTTCATTCTGAATGTAAACATGGCTCTCCAATCAGCCGAGGACTCGTCTCAAATGAGACATCTTGGAGAAAACTACAGAATCAAATAAACTTCACCATTGCTGTTTAGTCCACTGTATTTACCTGCTGTTATGGCATTCAACCAGGAAGGCTAGAAGCCTTCATTTACCGCCCATGAAAGAGATGGTAGATATATGATATGTGGTGCTCCCTTTATGTTACAGGTGTCATTACACCGTAAAGTATCACTTCTTCTACCGCCTGCCCACTCCGAGGTTTGAACAACTATTTTTGGCCAGCCAAACTGCTGAGAAGCCAGCAATGTTACGATGGAGGTGAGGAGTTCAACCAGTTTCAATACAGGAACAGGTGTGGCGTTACATTTCTGCGTGAAGCGTTTGTGTTTGTAAGAATGTGTTTCTGGTCGTGAGCACTACAGCCTTTTTTTTGACGTTTTCATTTTCTATTTGGTGATCAATAAAGAAAGGTTTAATGTGGTCTCTTGCTGATTGAGGGTGAGGGCTTGCTGCCACTGCCTGGGATGGTGATGGGTAAGCAGCTGTAGCATGGATGGTTGTTTCGCTGTTTCTTATCGTCTGACCCAAAAACTGCAGCTGGCCAGTCACCACGGACACACGCGCGCGTGGACAGACACACACATTTATGAAGTGCCTGGGTGGATAGGTTATTCACTTAGACCAGCGGTCGGCTGTAATTTAAAACAACTAGCTGAGCCAAGCTGGGAGCGTTCTCACCCTGCCTCTCTCTCTCTATCCCTCCATCCTCTGTGTGTCTCTCTAACACTGCCTGTCTGCCTCCCTTCCTTCAAACCTTCATACCTTCCTTCTCTGTTTTTTATCCTTCCTCCCCTCTGCCTGTCTTTACCTCCTTGCTCTGCCTCCCTCTCCTCCCCTCTGTCCTGTCTGCATTTCCACCCTCTTCCTCTCCCTCCCTTTTTTCTCTCCTGCCCTGCCCACTACCCTTCTTCCCTCCCCCTGTACTTTCTCCCTTCATCCTGCTAGCTCGCTCCCTGTCCTCCCTCAGTGAAAGTTTTGAACAGGACATTACACACAAGAGCAGGCAGCAGATTGTGTGAGATTAGGACAACATCCTGAGTCTGGGGGGGCCACTGGGTTGAGGGCCGAGCGCGGCCAGGCAGTAATATCTCCATGTTGGGGCGGTCATGGCCTGTCACCCTAGCCGGCCTGCCGGACACCCGCGCCCCTCCATCACCCCTCGACTCTTATTAAATACTGACCTCCATAAAAACTCTACAATGTAATGATGTCTTAAACAAACGCAATTCATCATCCTCTTGCCTCTGACGTTCCCATACCTCCATGCAGCCAGCCAAGCACAGAGACGTGACTCTCAGCTCAGGCCCCCCCTCTCAAACACACACACACACGGACACACACACACATACTCCACCGACAGGCCTGGTCTCCCTCTGGTCCCAAAACGATGAAGTGGAACCCCACAAGAACACAGTTCTACGCACAACACTGCCTCCGGTTTAAAAGTCACGGATGACATTTCTACAGTGTAATGTCCCGGGGTGTTTCTGCTTCTCACAGCCCCTGCATCACCATTCCACATGATTTACTAGGAGGGAACACACTTGCATGGGAAAAGTACAGCATAACGTGTCCAAGACAAAACGAATCTGAGCACAACATCGTGTGTCGAGGCCACGGCAAGTCACTTAAAAACAAACACCTTGGAATATGTGCTAACCTAGGTCAACGCGGCATTAAAATAAGATGGATGGCAACATGAGAATCTAACTGTGGTGACCACACAGACAGATTACTCTTTTCTTCTTTGATCATCTATGGGAATGATAGCTTAGATGGCTTTCAGCTTTTTGGAACAAACTTGCGATCAATTTGTTAAGAATCCTTTTTCTGTCATTTTCTTTCTTTCTTTTTTACTAATTGAAGTTCTCTCATCTACATATTTAACTGAAGTCAGATGAAAATTTTCAATTGTTTAATGAGGCTGGTTGAGCATTTCAGCACCGTGGAGAGCTCCCCAATACAGAATCACAGCTAGTTTGCACAATATGTGACCGTTTTGTATCACAGTGTAAAATTGAAGTCCAGAGCAATGCTTCAGGGGATGCTATCAGTAGTAGATATCAGTTTCAGTAGTTGGAAAGTTATTGCATCATCAGTTTCTCACACTAGTGTGGGTGTGACAGTGAGTGTAAGAGTCTGTGAGTGTGGCTGTGCGTGTTTGTGCGGACATGTGTATGTGTGTGTACCCTATGTGTGAATGCATGTGTGTGAGTGTGGGTATGTGTGTGTATGCTTACAATAACCGCATAGTCAGGTCATCGTGTGGTTCACCGCAGAGCCAAAGTTCCTGACACTTAATCAGGAAGGAGATGATTTTTCTATAGCAGCTATTGACTCTCAGCCTATTGATCCAGTAGAATGTATCACACAAATCAAATTGTGCCTGATCGATAAAGAAATCTCCCGGAAAATTTATATTAAAAGGTCTTTGTTTGCCTAACTGACTTGGAGATGGTAGATATTGAATGTTTAGCTGATTAATTGAAGAAGTTTAAATTTGACCGCGGCCAGTCCATTAAAGAGTGAATTCTTAAATCAAGTTCTGCCATTGATGATTGAGATGAGGTTTCCTATGTGGCGCGTGGACCGTTAGATAAATCAGCGGAGCGTTTTACTGTCGACCGTAAACACAACATAACTCTGCATGCGAGCCCAGCTTCCCCCGGGCCTGAGCGCTACGAAGCTATGACTGCCAGCTAGCTAACTAACTAACGCCTCTACGAGCAATCTACTTAACCAACTAGGTATCTAGCATCTACATAACTAAACAGCCGATCTGTTCGCTAGCTTGTAGACCTATATAAAGTAGACTACGGCTATCTAACGATTCAACTACTTATCTCTGCATAGCTAACATGTCACTCATTCACCAGGACCAAAAGATCTATCAACCATGATCTACCCAACTGATAGACTCTCATATCTCCTAACACAGTTCATTATGCATGGAAAGCATCCTAATACTGTACAAGGATTCTGGGGATATCATCACGATTGGCAGGTAGGGTGAGAGGCAGGTGTGAGGAGGTGGGTGTAGGACGTAGGATACAGGTCTGAGGTAGGAGTACGACTAGAATGGAGCAGGAGAGGTTTTGATGATTAGAACGGACTGAGAGGTGGAATAGAGAGGCAAGGGTAAGGTAAGCAGACGGCCGATTCTGTCCTTCTGCGGGCCCAGTGAGCAGAGTAATTAGTTTGGCACATGGTAATCGTCTGGGAAACCAGACAGCCATAGAAAGATTCATTCCATCCGCTAATTGAGTTGTCAATGTTGGGTCCAGAATGACCCCAGACAATAGACCAGAGCACCTGAAAGGATGAACCTGGCACACACACGCACATCTACACACACACACACACCCACACACACATGACTGCAACAATAGACTGTAGGACCTCAGATGATCGAAATAGCGTGCGCCCACACACACACGCACACGCACACATCCCCACACCACTACCATCTCAGGAGCACTGAAGGGCAACTAGCTCAAGGATGCTGTGTTTTTTGCAGAACTATCGGTTGATCATTTCTGTTTAATTATGTGGGTGGATTTGGGAGTAGATAACACATCCGTTATCAGTGGCGCAGGGGGGATGGAGAGGGTATCAGGAGATAAAGGTTCCTTCAAGATGCCCAGATTGCTACTGTTCAAATATTGTAATGATCTCCCCCCGCCCCCCCCCCCCCCCCCCCATCTTCCTTAAAACAACGGAAGATGTTTATGTTAACTGAAGGCTTGGATGGAGGGAGGAAAAATGAAGGACGATATATAAACTGGAGCACGAGGAGGCACACAGGTGGTGGTGACAGAAAAGCCCAGGAGGGGTGCGCGACCTGGAGTGTAGGGCACACAAACAGAGCGAAGATGAGGAAAGGGACACTGAGGGAGACTGAGAGAGACTGAGAGAGAGAGAGAGAGAGAGACAGAGGGATGAGTGATGTTTGAGAGATTGACAGATCACGGGGAGTCCGGAGGTGTGCTCCTCTCTACACGAGGCAGCGACAACGGAGGAAGATCCACCTGGAGATGGAGTAATGAGAGCGGAGGTGTGGAGAGGTGAGGGAGGGTTGAGGGATGCGGGAACGAGCAGCTAACTGGACGACGGTCCTTTCTTATGTCTGTGTCACAACAGAGCACTGACCTTCTGGCCATGCTGCTGTAACTGTGAAGGTGCATGTGCAAGCCGTTTACGTTGTACAGGACTTTGTTTCTCACGGGCAGACCTCCATCGACACCTCTGGTGGGCAACGCGCACGCGCCCTCGCTCGCCCACACAGAAATCCACATGCACACACATACAATTACAGAGGGCAGAGAGGTAAAAAAGAAACATGCCCTAGGCAGTTTTATTACAAGGCCGCTGCAAGTAGCCACGACCAAGGAGAGAGTAGAGGAATCGCTTCTCTGACACGTTCACACACTCACCTGGTCATCCAACCTAAGATTCCCAAACAGCAATCAGCGCTAATCTAACCTCCTCCAGAATTGCCATCTTTTCATCTGACCTCCTGCAGAGAAACTAGACTAATCTGACATCATCTAGAGGGACCACTTTCTAATCTGACAAGCGCTGGATTTAAGAGACCAGGGACTGCCGATTGACCTGATCCGACGTCCTGTGGAGAGTCCTGCCTCTCTAGTCTGATGTCCTCTTGAGAGGCTAGCCTCTAATCCGACATCCTCCCGAAATATCAACCTTGAGTCTGAGAGCCTGAGTCTCTGGTTCATTTTATACAGAAACATTTCACATTGGGAAATTTTTCTATAGAAAGAATCTTGAGAGACCTAGAAAGAGAGGGGCTGATAAATAAAGAAACACAGAGGAGAGAGACAGAGAAGGCGTGTCTGGGACAGGCTAGTGTAGAAGGATGTCGGGTGCTTAAGGGGTGGGGACTTGATATGTAGTATTTGAGATCGTAGGTAACGAAATACGGGTTAGCCAGAGGGTATGTCAGGCACGTGAAGGGGGTACCAGGAGAAAGGGGCACGGCGAGGAATAATTCAAGGCTAGTTAAGGGAGGAGGTCCTGAGAAAATGGAAAGTCATATAAAATATAGTACCGGGAATATATCCAGGGCGTCGAGAGATGGAGGACAAGAGTGGGAGTGATGGGAGAAGCAGATTGGCTGCTTAATTACCTCAGGATTTATTCAATCAGCAGACGGCCCCTTAATTAACGGCACTAATTATGCTATCGAAGGACTTCCTGTCTGCCTGAGTCTGTGCCACCTAGACTGGGTGGCCCGAAGTAGCACGACCCCACCCCCTGTCCCCATGGTCACGGCGGCGAAGGTGATGACCTTGTGATAACCTGAATGTTCATCAGTCAAACGACTGTCCCCCGTAATGGAGACGCCCCAGGAGCTAACGGACCAGCTGGGGCTGGGCTAATCTGTATTCAAATTACACGGCAGCACACACAGAGGTTCACTCCCCACCCATAACTCAGCCGGCCACCGCCCCACCTTCCCCGGCCCCCCCGCAACACAAGCCCCGCCCGCCGATGCAGCCATTTATATTTATGTAGGTGAGAGTGAGACAGGCCTATACAGGAGGGGAGCTGATATTGAAAATATTAATCAAATGTCCCCCCACGCCCACTTAATGGTCAATCTGAATTAATTAATCGTTGGAGCGGGGGACGAAGGGACAGACAGTGATTGGTTGCATGAGGGAGGGGAGGGGGGCTGATGGGAGGCCATGGGTGAGACTACAGTCATTGCGGGAGGTCACACACTCTGTTCTACTGAGGGCTCGACCTAAAACACACACGCACACGCAAACAAAGAATTCCACCTAGCGCTTGACCTGAACACACAAATTGTTTTACTGAGCATGTATCAGCCTAGACACACACACACACACTGCTCACTCTACGTGTTTGACCCTCTTATTTAATACCTGCACCCCCCATGAAGATAATTGAAGGGTGGTATTTATGGCTTTGGATATGGTCGCCAAGCCAACTGAGAGATTATGGAAATAGTCACTATAAAACTGTAATGGTGTTCAGGTCGGCTTAATGCAGGCTAGGACAGAGACACACACACACGGCAACATCAGACAGGAGATCCACACCAGTTTATGACATTTTATATTCCATTTTTCATTTGAGTTAACCTCATTATAGAACAAGCAAATCTTTTTTGGGTACAAATATTGAGCTTGTCTCCGGACCTCTTGAAGGAAATGAGATCTGTTTGTATACCTATCACTTATTCTGCCTGTCAGTCTACTTATCTCTGTCAGTCTACTTATCTCTGTCAGTCTATTTATCTCTGTCAGTCTATTAGATCAAACTTCCTAAATAAACAAATTCCCATTGAGTCAACAATATTTTCAGCCAGTTACTGAATATTGGTTTTGGAGTGTGGATGTAAAATGCTGGGAGCTATTTTTGTTGTCCTATTACACCACCCAGTGGAGAATGAAGTGTATGAAGCAGAAAGTTAACATTCCCGCTTTCTGAATAATTCTTCTGTTCCTCCTCTTATACAGATAAAAACACACAGCACGCAAATATCTTCATGGTTTACGACAAACATACATGGGAAATATTTGATTCAATAGATCTTTTAATATATCCGTGCAGACACTGCACAATGCAAGCACCAACTCAGTCTCTACAATAGACACGTTCATGATGACTGTTCTGTATTTGGCTAGAGTAGATCATGTAGAATTTCTTTAACACCAAGGTACATTCAAGTTTGCTGTCTTGCCTGATGTACTGAACAAGTTCTTATATTCCAAGTTCTGGAATACGTCAATATATCAAAAACACTCTAGCCGAGTTGCTACATTCACTTAATACTGTCAAATCATATAATAGTAGTAAAATATAAAAGTGCTGATAACAATAGCAACATAATCCAGTAATAAATGCTTAAAGAAAATACAGTTTCATTGGCTCTTTACCTATTGGCTAAAGCTGCAAATGACACAATCAAACATCTTTCACTTACATTCGAGCAAAACAGCTAACAGAATTTCCCACACATACAGTATAAGGTGTTTGATTTGATAAAAAAGGCTTATAAACTACCTATCACAGTTCAACCTGAGAACTCATAGTCATTAATAACATTACTGACCACACACGTCCCATATCATTTGACATGACAGGTCAAACCAGTGCAGTTTAGGAAGCAGCAGTTCTCCGCCCACCATTCAATGTCTCTAAAGAAGCTGGGTTAGTGTGGGTGTAGCTAAGGTGGTGTGGGTGTAGCTAGGGTAGTGTGGGTGTAGCCAGGGTAGTGTGGGTGTAGCTAGGGTAATGCGAGTGTAGCCAGGGTAGTGAGGGTGTAGCTAGGGTAGTGTGTGTGTGTGTGTGTCAAGGTTCCGTCTTGCTTAGACATTGCAAGCCAGGAAGTCTCCACCGTGAACCGCTGTGTATACGTAGGTCCAGCCACTCCTGCTGGGCGTGTCCTAAGGCGAGGTAGGACTCCGGGGGCGAGGTGGTGGGGAGGTCAGAGGTCAGAGAGCTGTCCCCCTGGTTCAGGGCCTGCTGGCAAACAGCTCCGATCTCCATGCTCTCCAGGTTGTTCATGCTCCCTGCAGCCTGGTCCACCACACTGGCACTGTTAGGACCTGGCCAGCAGATGAATGTGTGTGTAAGTGTACAGCATGTGTTTGTGTCTGTGTTACTACACTACATCAAGCAGACCGGACTATACTCACAGCTTTGTGGTGAATGCGTATGTAAGAGTGTGGACTCACAGCATCGTCTGAAAGGCTCCCAGCCTCGGGAGGGCATGTAGGTCTTAGCCAGCGGCTGCTGGAGCAGACAGACGACGGCAGAGTCCACCTGCTGGAACACCCTGAGGGAGAGCAGCCGCTGATGCAACTCTTCTGACAGGCTGTATTCTTCCGACCGAATCAGGTCCCGGATAAGGTCAAAGTCCTGCTTCAGCTGCAGGGCACCCTGGATGCTGAACACAGGAGGAGGGGGAGGTCAGGGTGTGTGTAAAGAGGAAGGGATGTTTAAATGTCCAACCTGGGCTGAACTTGTCCCTGGTTGTGCTAAGTCATACAAGGTAAACAGTGTGTTTGTACCTGAATTTGATCTTCTGTTTGAGGATATGTTCCATCCATGCCTCCATGAAGGCTGTCATGGCCTCCGTCAAGGCGGGGACCCTGGCCTCATCCGGCAGGTGTTGCACCCCCTCCAGTACCTGGCCAATCACACTCTGAGCTGCCGACGACGCATACTCGCTAGGACTTCTGGGTAAATCTGCAGGTGAGAGAGAGATAGAGAGCGAGAGAGAGACTTTTAACGAAAGGAGAACAACCAGTATTCACCAGCAGTCATTGAGATCAAAGACCAGAGGTGTTTGAGGTTGCGTTGACAGTGTGACCCTTACCTGTCTTGTAGGTTAACCTCCAGTGCTTGGCGGAGGGCATGGTCTGCTCAAAGATTTCTCCAGACATCTTCTTGCAGTCCATTGAGAAGATCCTCAGCACCATTTCAGAGAAGACCTGGAGACACCCATGATCACAGACATTCCAGCCCAGGGACCAAAAGTATCAAAATCAGTATTGATTCATCCGTAAAAGTACTTGTATGGACAAAAATGGGGAGAACAGTACACAATGTTTTTCTCAGATTCTCAAGCGCCATTTACACGACCGGTACCACACGTTTATCTTCATGGATACCACCTGTGATTTGACCACATTTTAGATGACATGGTTGTTGAAACAGCCATATATGATCAAGTTTCTTAATAAACTTCTCAATGAATCCATTGTGAACAAGGAATGATTCTTAGTAACTATGGAGACAAAGAAAACGACACAAAAGAAACGACTGAGTGATATAAAGACCTTAATTACCAACATAGGTGCTGCTTGTTTAGGCTGACACTTATTTGAACATTAAGAAACGTTTATGGTTTTCTTTCTGACTAGATAGGCTAAAGCAAGCTCATATGGTAATGATTTATTGATAACTTATACAATTGACTAACATTGTAGGTAAAGTAAACCGCTCAGTTGTTAAGCGTGCATGTGTCACAGTATCACATCTCCTAACATAGCGTACGCATGGGTTCTAAAGTGCGCAGAAGGATTCAGACGCCACGTGTCTTCTCATAAATCTCTGTAGCGACACGAGTCTGAGCCCAATTTCATGCGTACGCACCATGGTCATTTGGCCCCAGGCGTGCCACCCCTCAGCCCCACTACTCGGCACACGGGTATCAACATTCGGAAGCGGCCTCAGTTTTCGTCCCTTGTCCTGTCTTTGTCCCTCACCTGCAGGTGGGATGTGGCCTGCCGCAGTCGGCCTGTCTGCTGCCTCATCAGTGCTGCAGGAAGAGGATGATGTGGGTGATTATCATCCCCAGACAGGGTCTCCATCACCTGCAGGAGGTTCTCGACGGACGCTCTCAGCGCCTGCGCGCGCACACACACACACACACAAGAAAAAGATGAGTGGAAGTTAAAATATAAGTCTAAATTCAGGGGATTGATCAAACAAATAGGAGAGAACTTGGAAAGATACTTGGAAACTTGGAAAGATACAAAAAACTTGAGGTTGTAAGCAGGAATACATCTGTTTTGAGGAACAACGTAAATGCGCCAGGTTGAGGAGAACTTTTGGGAGCGAGGAGAATTATGGGTAAAAGGGTGTAAGTTCAAGTGAGCGGTCACAGCGAGCCGTGAGCCTGCCTACCTTCAGGTCTCCCTGGGTGACCAGCAGGAACTTGTTAAGGCTCCAGGATGAGAGGAACTGGTAGGCCTTTCCCATCACCCACAGGGTAGAAGTCTGGACGGAGGCCAGGGCTCGCTCCGTGCTGCCCCGGAGGAGCTCTGTCCTGGGGGGAGAGGCTTTACCTGGGGCCCCTGGGGGGAGGGGAGAGATTGGGTCAATAACATAGAGCATTTATTCCCAATATGTGACTCACAATGTCAGCTCGTTGTGCCACTGGTGGACACTTTGATCGAAAAAGAATTGCAAAAACGGATTGCAGTAAAACTGTTTGTTGAATGTGGTGTTGCTAAACATGTGTGATAAGCACAAATTAACTGAATTAATGTGTTGGGGAGCCGCAATAATATTTGAGCTATGCAAATGATTGCAAAGTGCAAAAGGTTGGGAATGGTTGCCATAGAGACACAGGGATTAATTTGTGAGGTAACACTGGAGGGAGGACAAAGTTGGATTAACCATGTGTATCTGTGTATACGTGTGTGTATGTGAGAGTGCAGATCACGGTCTGGAGGAGTGGAGCTTGGCATTACCAGGTGCTTGTGTGCTGGGGGCGTGGCCAAAGGTCTGGAGGGTGGTGAGGAGGGGCGAAGTTAACTGGAGGAAGAGTTCCATGGTGGACGTCATCACTGTGCTGCCGTTGCAGGCCGCTTGTGGTACACACTTGTCCTTTAGCCCAGAGCCCAAGGACGCGCACAGCACTGCCAGAAGCATTGAGGAGGAAACAAGTGAATGAATCTAGTGATCAGTCAGTCAAGAACTAGCTGCTAGCCAGAGAAGCTGCACTGACCATGGTCCCAGTGTCTGAAAGCTGTGCTCGTCAGCAGTTGAACGGTAAAGTCATGTAGAACGCCTCGGCACTCCTCTGGAACCATCTCTGAAACATACAAACACGCCCACAAACATTAGGATTTGTTCCCGCTTAAATCGGCCTCAGGATCCCAGAGAGACAGTGGGCTCACCTGTGTTGCAGGCTTGGTTGAGCCACAGTAGCAGCTGGAACAGCATCCGGTCGCTCCACTGGTTGACACTGCCCAGAACGCTCCCCGGCGGCGGATGCTGAAAGCTCCTGAGCAGGGCCTGCCCACACTGTTTCCACAAAAGACTGCGGTATTGGCCGAACAGCTGTAGACACGCCCCCGATTGGCCTTCATCCAACCACTGCACGGACCTTGGACGCCTCGCTTCCTGCCTCGCTCGCTCGGGGGGTAAGGTTTCTCCGTTCACAGGAAATGATGGTCTGGAACGATACAGAGGCTAAGCTCTAACGACCTCTGTATCCTCCTGTTATTTCAACATTTATTTACCTGCTTCTGTCAGCCATTCATTGTCTCTTGACTCCATCTTTATTCTACTATATTTACTCTTTATTCCTGTTCTTCACTGTATATACCCTACCTGTGACCATCCTGTGGGGAAGCTGACCCCTCCAGACCCTGGGTCCTTTCTGGTCGATCCATTCTATCCGGTGTGTGTCTTTCCGTTCTGTGGAGGATCTGGTCGATTCTGTCCGGCGTATACAGTATTCGGTCCGTTCTGTCCGGCGTCTGAAGTCTTCTGTCTGGCATGTGTCTGTGTCCAGGAGCAGGTCTATTGGACACGTGTGGGGCCAGGAGCTCCGTGGAGGACACCAGGGCTTGGAACAGCAGCTCCAACGATCTCCGGTCCTGGCGAATGAAGGCTCCCAGGGGCATGTCGGGGGACCAGGGCTGGGGCTGGTGTTGCAGCCGGGCCTGGGGCTTCTCCTCCACAGGGTGTTGCTCAGCGTCTGGTTCTGGGTGGGCGTGGGAGCAGAGAGGGGGTAGCAGAGGGAAATCGCACAGCAACTCCTCCCAAGTAGGCGTTGGGGTCCCTGGGCGGAGGATCTGGGAAGTGAGGCTGTCCTGCTGGGCAGCCCACTGATGGAGCTGCTCTGCAGCCATCGTTCCCCTCCGTTCTGCCAGGATCCGCATCAGCTGCACCACTGGGAAGGGAGAAGGGTGGTGCCCCCTGGAACAAGAAGGCCTGCCCCGCAGCCCAGGCCAACTGCAATCCTGGAGCCCCTGGCACCTCCAGGCTCTGGCACCGCGATGGGCATTCTGCTCCTCCAACACCTGGTTGTAGAGCTCGGCAGCAGTCAGCATATCCTCCAGACAGTCCCGAGGAACCCTGATCAGCTGGGAGGAGGCAAGGGCGCCCAGGATGGTGTCCACGCACCGCTGCATCAGGACCAATGCCTGCAGGCCCAGGATGCCTAGGGTCTGACGCATTCCCTCTAGGAGGGCGGTCCTCTGGAGCAGTACAGGTCGCAAGTACGGGTCGGATCGAGCCCGGGTGCACAGCGCCTCCCAGTGGCGGACGTGGACCCGTAGCTCCTGGCTCAGGCCGGCCAGACCCGGGCCATGAGTCCAGGCCGAGGTGGGTCTATCCAGAAAGGGGCGGTTCTCGTCTCCCAGCCCCTGAAGCTCTACCTCCAGAAAGCCTGATAGGCGGGCCACATACTCTGAGGCAACTCTGGCCCTGCGGGCATACTCGTGAATGAAGAGGAGAAGAGCTCGTTGCTCTAGAAGGTTCTGTAGCTGGCCATAGTGCTGGCTGAGTGAGGCAGAAGGAGAATGGTGGAGAACACTCCCTGCCTCGCCCGTCCCTAGGCCCCTGACCCAGCCCCGGGGAAACCCTGTACACGGTTCCCGCACCACCTGGCACTGCTGGGATGCGCCAAGCATGCCCTGCTCCAAGCGCTGCAAGCGGAGTGAGGAGCGGGAGGTCAGGTTCTGGTATGCCACAAAAGTGTCCTGCCTCTCACTGTCCCAGGGCTCGTCTTCGGCTTTGCCACCGAGCAGCCAGCGCAGGCTGGGGTTGAAGCGGTTCCTCCACAGCGCCTCGGCCCTCTGGAAGGACTTTGAGATGGAGTTTTGGGACCAGGACGCTGAGGTGGTAGAGTCAACCAGCACAGGTATTAACAAAGACAGATATTTGATAGGAAATGAGACATGTATATTCATGTGGATGCATTAACAAGTGTTGGACATCGAGGGAGAGGGCATATGGAGGACTTCTTATCATACCATCAAGTCTGTCCTTAGAAAGGGGATCTTCACACAGTCCATCTGACCAGGGGTTGGATCTCCGCTGAAGAGAACCAGATGAGGGTGATCAGAAATAATCGAGCAACTTGCACACAACACCAAAAAAAACATACGAGGAGTGGGAGGCTGTTACTGACCTGTTCCTCCTCTGACAGCTGATTGTTTTCATTCACAGGGCAGCCCTCTGCTCTGTCTGGGCGCATGCAGAAACACACGTCATAGGGATGCGTAATACACTTTGCAGAGACAATTTTTCATCACCCATATGGGTAAAACCCAGTCACAACGGTAGGATGTATGTTGCAACTGTTGTTGTGATTGTGACTATGCTCCATCATGTATGGTGTACCTGCAGCCTGGTTCTCGTCGACAGGCCCCTCTGTTACCATGGCAGCCCCACTGTTGTTGTCTGGAGAAAAAACAGGATGTCTGAGCCATAGTCTCACAACCTCCTTGGAGGAGAGGCATATTCAGTACAGGCTCTGGTGCCACAGGCCAGGCCTGTAGGACAACAGGCCAGCTCTCTCGCTGGCCCACCTCAGAGGCTCAGAACTTGCCTCACTTTACTGGTGGGAAGGTTTAATGCTAAGGAAATATAACATTTGAATCTGCACTTATGTACCCCTACAAAATAGTTCCATAGGTTTATAAACACTAAGCATCTGGTCTCACCACATTCCCTTGTGTGAGTACTCAGTAGTCATATTACATTCTACCCAGTCTCCTGGAAAATAAACAAACACTCACCAAAAATGACAATTGAAACCAAAACCTGCGTCCGCATGTCGTGCCGTGACTTCTTTATGCAGACTTTGACAGTAGTTTCAATAAATCTTGTCTCGTTGGTGACTGTCATAAGAGTCTAAATACTTGTCAAGCTGTATCCAACATCTATTACTCGCGCTCTTAGTCGCTACATGGCTTGACGTGACACGGTGAATTTATGAAGGGCACTTGTGGCACCCAGGACTCTCAGACCTGTTGTTTATGATACGAGATCAGTTGAACCTGGGTCAGTAGTTGTAGCTAGGTCAGTAGTTGTAGCTAGGTCAGTAGTTGTAGCTATGTCCGTTTAAGCTGAATGAACTGAGAGTTCTGGGTCAATCCTTGTAGATGTTGTTATGCTTTCAGTACCTATAGCCTGCTAAACAAGCATGCACTTGAAACGTCACTTTAAACTCGATGTCAACGTTGCTATATTTTACATCTAAGTGAAACGTATGGCAGTGAAATGTTAACAGAGCCACGACAGCCAAATTTACCAAATACACTTTGAAACACGATAACACATCAACCAGTTTAGGTGACCGGCTATTTGACCATCTAAAATCAACGTGTTGGTGACTAGCAACATACCCTACCGCAGTAGAACTAACGTAGCTCCTGCTGTACTACTTCACAACTTTGCATAGAAGGTCAGAGGTAGTCTTCACCAAACAGTGGTGAAAACTATTATCGTTACCTGAGGTTAGTCTCCGATTTGATTGTCCAAGGTCCAGGTAGGGGACACAAGCGTATCTTCTTGATAGTCCATCACCGTAACTTCCCTAATCGTCCTTCCTTGTTTTCCATCAAAAAACATCGATCTACTGCAGCTAGCTCGATCGGTTTCCAAATAGCCTTATTAGCTTGCCTACCTTGCCTTATTAGAGCTACATCTACCATAACATCGATTACGGATCTATTTATGCATTCTTGACATCACCACTTAGCATTAGTAACAGTCCGCCTTTTCAACGTATTATTTAGCCAATCCTATTTTAAGGGATAGCTGGAGTTAATCCTTTAGCGCTCACGAAAAACAGACATGCTCCATTTTTAGAACAGCTACTGTACTATCGCTAGCAGCACGCTAGCAACATCATGAGACAATCAACCAATTGGAAAAAAGCGTCTCTTGTTGTTATGGTTAAGGGGAGGAGCCACGGTTGGGTCCCTAAGGCTGCACCATCCTATGCTCTAATTGTGGTTACACAATTTGAAATGTGCGTTTTAGAAGTCGGTCCGTGTAGTCTACCGGGATTCCTTGAATAAAAGAAAGTGGACTAGGAAGGCAGAGACTCGAAAACACATTTTTTATAGTCTATATTTTTAAGATTTTGACATTTCTGTGTTTATTTTAGGTTTACTGTATGCAAATGTACATTTTCTTGCCGATTAACACTTAACTTAACACGATTCTGATTGTAATTATCTCTTACGTTTTTTATTAATGGGTGTAGCAGTAACAACCAAAGACGTGCGGTCTGAGCAGGCAAGCAGTCTTAGCATGCCCAGAGCCATCAAACACTCTGTTTTAATTCAAACATATAATTGTTCATTAATAAACTTGCATTTGTATTGTTACAGTTTACTATTGTAATGTATATATGCAATAGCTGTTTTAATTGTTTATACGTTACGATGACAAAATGTAGCAGCTACGCATAATCAAATGACAGAATAAGACGTTCTTATAGTGTGCGTTCATTGCGGACGACAAGCGAAAACTTCGCATCCTGTATTCTTCAACATGTAGCCTACGGCAAAAAGCACAACTCTGCTGTGCTTTTGCATGTAAATATGTTACGCCAGTAGTAATCTACATAACGAGATATTACTGTACATTTGCGCAACTAACATCATTACATCACTAGCTACATATTCAACTCAATCTCCGAGAAATTACTCAAAATGACAGCAGCGGTGTCCGCCGCTATCACAGAGATATGAAAAATCTCAGATGGATCATGGACTACTGCAGCATAATGGACAACAAATTGTCCAATCGTTTCAAACATACTGGTACTGTATGGAAGAAAATAGTTTTGGTTGTGCCAATAGCCGGCGGCTGAACTGCTACCCCTGCCTACTTTTTAATCGAGTCAGTCTGGACTTCATCGGGGTACAGTGTCCCTGAATTAGGTGCTATGGTTTTCATAAATCGTGCCTAAACCTCTTACTGACACTACCACAAGTCACTGCTAATAACGGGCAATAATGTAAATCATTTAAAATTCTTAATGTAATCGATAATTTAATAACATAATGAACAGAAATCACATTTCTGCACCAGTAATGTAATATCTTGCCCATTATGAAATCACCGATTACATTATTAGTCGGCTATTACATTAGAGCAGTGGTTTTAAAATGGGGTACCCCTAGGGGGTACTGCAGGGGGTATGTGAAATAAAGTGGAAACTGACGTTTCGGAATACCTCATAAAAATAGGTTATTGTATTTTTTATATTAACTACACAAAGATGTACTAAAAATAAAGTCATACATTTAAAATACATTTCAATTTATTATAGTTACTTATGGAGCAGCAGATTCGGCATCGGGAACAGTGTCAGCGCGCGAAATAATGTGGGTTAGGTTGCGATAAAATAAACAGGTGGCTTCTTAAAAGAGGACAAGCTCCTCCAACAGAAGAGGAAAAAAACCCCTAACTAAATCCAGAGCCTGAAAAGTACGGCCAGTTTCGTGATGAATAAATAGGGATGGGATTTACATCTACTTCACATAACCCTCCCTCGGTGCTGCGCTTTTTATGCTGTGATCTGTTAGCTAACAACGGAAGCCATCTCATCTTCAACGGCATCTACGGACTAAACATCCACAGCTGGCCAAGAATTCACTGGGGTTTTTCAGAAGAAAATTGAACCAATTCACATCACACCAAGAGAACATGAAAAAAGCCACTAGTGCAGCCACTAGCCACTAGCCCTCGAAGCATCGTATTCTGTGTCTTTACTTTTGGCGAAAGCTAAAAAGCCATTTAGCCTGGACGAGGAACTGACAATTCCTGCTGCAGCTGTGCTCGCTAAGACCATGGTGGATAAAACATCATAAAGCTACATACAGAAATAATCATAAGAAATAAACCTGCTTAGGGGGCATCAGATATAATAACGGTCTCACTGTTATTCTTATTCAGAACTGAAATTGTCACCGACTGGCTGCTACACTGTTTATCCAGCATCTGGGCTCCCTATCATTTCACTGTATTTTAAAGCAAAATGTTATCTGGTCAAAGGGTACTTGGTTTGAAAAAATCATTAAAAGGGGTACTTGAGAACAAAGGTACTAGATGATGGGTTAGTAAAAAGTGTTAACATTTTAATAATTGGTGCCGGCAACATAATAACACACTTATATCCCTGTATGTTTAAATTGTATTAAGTGTCAGACTTCCAAAATGCGTTGTTTTCTCAGAGCTAGAACTTTGATACAGCAGTCAGGATTCCGTCAAGTTTTTGAGCTGCTAATGGGAAGAAACAGCAGTGAGATTCAAGAGTCAGGATTGGCCAGGTATTTGAGCACCTATTTGGAAGAAACTATTTTTTTGGTTGACCTTTTTGAACACTATGCTGATTTTCAATACAGCGCTTATTGCAGTATATCGCATTTATTCGTGTCAATTATTGTAGCCAAGTAAAAATGTTAAAGTACTTGACATGTGCGCGTATCTTATAGTGGGAATGCAGATTTGGACAAAAGGAGTAAAAGAGCGTCAAGTTAAGGCTTCATTTAAGACACCTACAAAATTGTCACAGTGAGCTCTGTCACAATCCTTAAATAGAATGAAACCATGCTATCTCCATAGCAATAGAACGTCAACATTCCACTTGCTTCTCAAAAACATGAAAAAATACCTTTACAATCAGATACACTCCTGATTTCATCTGACTAAAAACTGCGTATTGACTCATGTTCTTTAATCAATACTTTCTAAACAGTCATGGATTTCACTCAAGATCAACTAAGGGTCCTTTATCAACCCTTAAAGGTCTGTAGACATTGCTTCACATTTTCAGATTCTTGCCATTTGAAATGATTTAATGAATACTTTTACGATTTAAACATTTCAGGCCTTCTGGCACAGTCCACTGTATGATCGCATATTTCAGATCTGCTGGGCAGAAAGTAAATATGAAAAACAAGTAAGTATTAAGAATGATGTTTTTGTTTCCAGAGTTCAATAGTTTAATTTGCAACTGTGCGTTGAGAATCTAATTACTTACTGCACATGGTCTAATACTATATCACCTGGTTGTACAGGGGAAGTTCTTGGAACACTTCATGAAACTTCAACAGCAAAACAAGGTCCCTACCATCATCCATGCTGAGCACATGTTTGATTGGCTAGACACACAGGGAAAAGCTACTGCTCCGGAACAGTAAGTGCAGCTAAAGTTAATGAAGGACTTTGTAATAGCCAGTACAGGAAAGAAAGTAAAATGAATGTTGTTTTATTTGAAGGGAGCTGAAGAAACTTCTACTTGGCAATGAACTTGCCAAAATGGTAAGACTCACATCTATTTAAGAAGTCAGTCAATAATCCCAATGACATAATGTATATTTTTCGGTCATTGCTGACTAAGCGAATGCCTTCTGATTCCTATGTTAGACATGGGACATTAACACCAAACTCAAAATGAAGGGATTAATAGAAGAGGCCTCTTCCAATAGTCATCCTAAGACAGGCTACAACTCAGCAACTCTTTCTAACCAGTGAGTGTCTCCTCATACAGCATCTGCCGTGTTTATATAGACACACTATTCAGTATGCCATCGACAAACTCTGATGTAACTTCCCAACCACCCGTGATTTTGTTGGTGTAGGGACAGAAAGGTGCATGGGCTTGTAGAAAAAGCCATCCATAGCCTGGCTAAGACGCTCCACAAGACCTCTGTGTCCAGGCGCCGCAGCCCCAGAGACGTAGTGGTGGACATCGTTCCCTGCCGAAGTCCAGGATGTCTGGCGACAGGCTGGACTCGTACCTGCTCAGCGACATAGCTGTAGGAGTAGCACAGAACGTGTTGGACAAGCTGAAAACCCAGCCGAGGCCTGCCAGGAAGACGGCCCTGTCCAACGCCATGGTGGAGGAGATGGTGGTCAAACTGATGAAGAAGATCACTGAGAACGACACACCTCAAATAGGGATGCTTCTGAATGCTCCTCGGTACATAACTTTTGTTACTCAAACCGTCGCAGCTGAGGTAATGACCGTCTTTCAGTACACCGGCACTCTGGCCTGCTGAAGACAGCACCAAGGCTGCTCCAGTCTCCACCCTGCCATCTGCCGAAAGGAAAACTGGAGCCAAAGAAACTTGGACAGATGACAAAGTAAGCACATCACCCAATGTAGCCTAAAGTGCTGCATTAGCCAGCGTTTCCAAGAAGCGAATGACATTTGAGCTGTTTTGAACAAATAAGGACTCGGTGATCTTTAATGGTATTTCTGTTTCAGTCTGTCACAGGTCTCAGATCCATCTCAGATAATGCTGAGGCCTCAATGAGGATTGTTCCAGTCTCCCCCTGCGTAGAGACACTGCTGCTGGCGGGAGAAAAACACCCTCCTCAAAAGATCTCCACACCTGCTACTCTACAGGTGGTAACTGCTCTCAGCACCAAGCAGGTGAGAGGGTACACCTAACATTAACTCTTGAGTGGGACCCAAGAGAGGAATATAGAGATAAAGACAGACTGACATTTTAGGAATTACGTTTGTGTGTTACTCCACGTCATAAAAAACATCTAAGAGGTTGAATTTGTGTTTTCAGAATTCTGCAGTTGACGTCTGGACCCCTGCTGTTGCTAAGGCTAAAACTGATGGAGCCAAGCTTCAGAAAAACACTATGACACCAGAGCCAAGACTTAAATATGCAACCTTTGTAATGTTTTTCCCAACCAACATTCATGAGGATCTTTTGTCTGAAGGAAATAATGATGTTTTCTGTTCCCAGCGGCAGACTCTGGAAATGAACACACAGTTCCAGATAAATGTTGTCATGGAAGAGTCTAACATCATGTGTCCTTTCACGCTGATATCAAATCTGGCTTTGCCCAACAAGTGAGCAACATTCATCTATCTGTCTCAGGGTCTTCTCAGGACACATGTAAAAATAAAAAAGCTCCAGTTTTGTGTGATGTTTGATATGTATCTTGTTTATCTGTTCATTTCAGTGAAGTCCATACAAATGGAAGGAATACAGTTTCTGTCCTTCACCAGACTTTGTCAGGACCTCTCTGCCCTCTTGTGGACAGTTCTCACAGTGCAGTTGTGAGGATTATCCCCACCCTGCCATATGACTTGCAGCCCCTTCCACAAAGCCAGCTGCTGCTGAGGAACAGTGGAATGGCACAGGTATTACTGGGGGCACCAGCCAAACACCTACGGCTCCATAGACCAGATGCTTCCATATACGCAACACCTGTGGTGGACTTGGACATCGCAATCCTCACAAACATCAACAGGATGTTGGGTTCTGCTTTGAAAAACGCTCTAGGCGTGAAAAAAACAGAATCCATCATCAAGGTTGGCAGGGTTGAATCCCCCAAACCTGCTCTGCTGAAGGCAGCAACTGCTTTAGGCACCCAGCAGGTAAGAGATGTACCTGATGATTATGCTTAGCCAGTGAGTTTTTTTTCATTCATTCGTATCTGACTGATAGTGGAACATAAAATGACATGTGATTTTATATTGACTAGGACAGGATTAGAGTAGCCAAGTCTGAGAAAAAATATGAGGAAACATGTGCATACAACCCTAAAGATATTTCTTCTTCAATTCAAGTTTCAATAACTTTAACCCATCGCTAACCAACATTCATGAGGATGTTATGTCTAAGAAAAACTACGATTTTTGTTTTCTGTAGCAAACACCGGAGAACACACAGCTCCAGATAATGGTTGTCACGAAAGAGGCTAGCATCGTGTTTACTTTCATGATGAGCAGATCACGTCCAGCTCTACCCAACAGGTGAGCAACATTCATGTAGCTGTCTCAGGGCCTTTCATTGGGAATGAGTCAAATGAAAGGTCAAATGTTTATGGAGGATATATAAAGTATTCAATTTATGTTGTTCTTTTTATTTTGTTTTAGGAAAGTCCCTTTGGGAGCCAAGATGACAACCTTTTTATCAGCCTTCCCCCAGACTGGAACAGGACCACTCAGCCCTCTCGTGCTCAGTCCTCACGATGTGGAGGTTGTCCCCAGCCTGCGCTGTGTCTTGCAGCCTCGTCTACGAAGCCAGCTGGGGAGCATATATGTGGTGCTGCTAAAAGACATGGTCACAGTGGCACAGGTCCTTCTGGAGGTGCCAGCCAAACACAAGAGGTTCCTTATGCCAGAAGACTATAGGTCTTTAGCAAACTGGAAAGATTCAGTAATGACAAAAAACAACAAGAAGCTGGGTCCTTATTCGAGAAAATTCTGGAAATGAGGAGTCCAGAACCCAGCATTAATGTTGTTTTAGCTGAATTGTTGGAGATGTCAGCGGGTGAGTCTAACTCTAAATCTGAAGAAGGGACCAGCACACCCAAGGCTGTGGCTGAGGACTCACCCAAGACTGTTCCACTCTCCCCCTGCCTGGAGACACTGGTGGCTGGAGAGAAACTCCATCTGATCGCCACACATGCTCTGCTGCAGTTGGAAACTTCACTCGTTACCAAACAGGTGAGAGATGGAACTTGTGACTATGTCTTGATATAAGCTAGTGTAAAGATAGCGTTATGGGTTAAGGTTTAAAAAGGTTTAAAATAGGATTCTCAACTTTCAGTTTCATGAGTTGAAACTGTCATCCTGGAAGCTGATGGTAACCAAAAATCCCCTGAAGGGAAAACTAAAGATGGAGAAACTATGAAAGCCGACAAAGTAAGCACATCACGGAATGTAGCCTAGCACTGACTAAATGTGCTTGCTATGAACTAAATGAGCAGAATATGTTAACGTTTTTTTAGCCATTATGATGGTTTGTATGGTTTTTCTGGTTTCAGTCTGTCAGAGGTCTCAGCTCCATCCCAGATAATGTTGAGGCCTCACCCAGGACAGCTTCAGTCTCCCCCTGCACAGAGACACTGCTGGCTGTAGAAAAACACTGTCAGGAAACCTTCACACCTTCTCTGTTGGCCAATGAGGTGGAAAAGGACTGTACTGACAGCCGGTCAGGTAAGCTACAACAAAATAATCAAACTCTGTATTCATGTGACATCAATCATTTGGCTTTCTCTCAGTGCAGCTTTTCTAAGAGCCTGTCCTTCATCTTGTTATTCCAGTGAGGAAACCCAAGTCCATGAAGGGGTTCTTCTCCAGACTGTGGAGGGCAATGTGTCCCTGCTGCTGTAGGCCCAGGGATGAGGAAGACTGAATATCTCACCCAATACCAGCTCCTCCATCTCAGACCATATTACTACACATCTACCCACCAATGTATTCATTTACCAGTGTGTTTTGCCTTTGGCAATGTTGGCTTACCTATAGATATTGTAAAATTTAAATCTTGTCATTTTCAAATAAAGATTTTCAGTTGTAGGCTAATTTATGCCAACAAATAAATGTTAAGCTAATTGTCAGTCAAATTCATATGCATCTCATCTTCTTAAAAATCCACCAACTGTTACTAATAGGAAACACATGGTGAGCTGGCCAAGGCTAACAAACTTGAAGTCAAAGTCTAAGTAATGAAATGCAAGAAGAGTAATTACTTGGAAAGAGTTAAACATTTGTATGTAGAGCTTGGGTTGCATAGCTTGTTCAATGGGACACATTTAGGTTTATAAAATGATTGTCCATTAAAGGCAACGGTAGACCGAATATTGGCAAAATAAACTATAACATTGTCAGTGGAGATGATTCGATATGGACAATAGAACATGTAGGACGTGTGGTGGAATTCTAGAATATGGTTACAATACATGTGTTTCAAGTGAAGTCTACAGATGGTTAAGAAGCTTGATACAATGTATGTTAATTTAACTCAATTTGGTGGAGAGGCCACCTTTGGTTCTTTGACACCTAACCAGGAGACACTAAGTCTGTAGAAAGTTGGTCTCAAGGAACTGTATTGTTAAAGATGGCCATACAAAGGCCAATTTACAATTTGACTGGTCAATAACTTGTGGCCTTATTTGCAGTTTGGGGGAGATATGCCACAACAACGAACTGTAGGACAATTGGTATGGACATGTATTGTTTCAAACTGTCACTGAGTTAACCAATCACAGAGGTTGTTACATTGATTGATTATATACAAGACCATTTGTTCTAAGTGTATTTAAAGTAGTGTTTAAGGGATGTTTTGTCACTCTTGCGAACGACTTGTGGTCATCACGTCCTCCGTAATGACTGATCACAAAGCGCTTTGTTGATATCTTATGTACTTGTACTTGCTAAATACATTGTATTGAAACTGCCATTCATGACTGTCTATGTATGCAGTGCCATCGGAATTTTCTTTCACAGACGGTTGCCACCTATTGCATGACATCTTCTGAAAGGATGGGCAGGTCTATAAACTTAGGATCTCCATAGCGGAAGAGTCACCTTTTTCAAGTACCTCTTGTTAAGATCTAGCATTTGGCAGATCTGATTTTCTGTGTCAAGTTAGAATCAACTGGGCTGTCTTGTAGATCACAGACCGTCTGGGAAAAGTTCATTGTTACAGTGCCTGCCATGCTACTTCTAGTTTTTCCACTCTTCTGAAAAATGTTACCCTGCAATTATGGGCAGATAGATGTTGCCCACTGTGACATTTACAGGAACAGAATCTTTGTAAACACCATATTTTAAATAGATTATCTTTAACCAGGAAAATGATATTGTGAAAATAAATATCCAAATATATTTATGTATAATTTTTTTGTATGGCCTTGCCATCCACCACAGTGTTCAGTGTCTGGAACATCAGGATCTCTTCAGGTCATCCTGCAGCAGTGCAGGTCTGGGAGTACAGGTACTCTAGACCCATAAGCTCACCTGTGCAGGAACATTCATTTGATACTTGCTCCAGCGTGGTCGAACCAAAATGTTGAAGAAAGTTTGTCTCAACTACCTGTGTACTCTCTGGGCTTGGTTTAGTTTTCCAAGAGATTCCATCGAGTTCCTGAGTCAACGGGTGGCGCGTCTATGTCAGATATTCACAGCATGGCTTTTGGCAAAGAAGTGCAGTTTCACGTGGATTACACAATTAAATTAAGATGATTAAATAATAGAATCTGTACACCACTGAATGTTAGAATCCCATTTTTTACCTTGTAATACCAAACAGATGATTAAAATACCACAAATATTTAAATTCATTTTTATACTTGAGGGCTTGGAAACATGTCCCTAAAGGTTGAAGGAGGACTAAATAAACGCTAAAATCATTGAAGATGTGCAGATCCTTCATGTTTGAATGTCTTCCCATTAGGCCCTTCATCACCTTAGACAGGAAAGTAGCCACAGCCTTTGTCCCATGCGCCAGCGTATAACGGACCATGGCATAGGATTGCCAAGTGAAAAGTGAAACTTGGCTGCTGATCCAATGGACTGCCTGGATTCATGATGGTGCAATTTTCAGTTAACTCAATCTGTAACGCAACAGCTTCACTTGTGTCTTTCCTGATGGAAAACTGCACTTAGTGTTCTTTTTCTAAAGCAGCTTCAGAAATGTAGTAGCTGATGCCAGCAGAGATGGCTCTGTTCACCTGGCTCTGCCGTCCTACGCACTTCCGCTCAATTGTTTTTATTTTGCTTCTATACTAGGTTTAGACCTGTGGTAGCCTGGATAGTTTTCTCCACCCACAATTTTGTAGGTCCAATCAGCAAACAAAGGGAGTGGCTGAGAACGATTTCGTTGATGTCGCAAGCTCATTTAAGCTGTAGTTCAGTAATGGCAGTGAAGAGAGATGTGAGCTAAGATTCCATCCGTTTAGGTAATGCTGCTGAATATTCAGAAGTTAAGCACGATCTTCGCTGAGTTTTGTCAGTGGCTATGATGTTGTAGCCCTCCCCCCTAGTGTTCGGGAACAGTTTTCCAGCTTGCTCCGTTACTGGTGAAGGAGTTGGCTAAGTTGAACACTAGTGATTGGTTATGATAGATCTAGGTGCCTCTTGATAGATTCAATAGTTTTGAACTTCAGAGTACTCACTTTTAAAGCAGTTCACGCTCGCCAATGGAGAGAGCCAAGACTCTGTACAACTTTTTTTTTTACATGAGTCTGGGAGTGCCAGGCAATGCCTACCTCCAATAATCAAACTTTCCATTAACATCATCTGAAACCATCCTTCAGATTCCCATGAATGCCACTTTGTTTGGATGCTCTTGTCTTCATCTAGGATGCTATTAATGATGATCAGAAGGAGAACTGCATCCCAACATGTCAACATGTGTTTATCAACACTCAACATAGTCATGGCAAAAAATATCAAAAGTGACATGTTGCTTCGACATGTCAGAGTTAAAGAAAAATGACAGGTATGCCTATGACAACCAAACAACATGGAACAAGATGCATAAAAGATGGTAAAATATGTGTATGAGAGGGTAAAAAAACGGTATATAGTCTTAACTAATACAAAACGGATAACCAGTGAACTATCTATCCTAGTCTTCTATGTCCATTTACAGCCTAATGTCTGCTGAAAATAACCAGGCAATAGTTAGCCTTTAGGGTAACCACATTCAACAGGCAATCGGTCATTTTAACAGTAATTATATAATTTATAGTCTTAAACCATTTAATTTATGTTGGCAGTTGATATACCGAATTAGGTAGGTTATATATGACAGTCAATTCATTTTGAAGTAAACATTATACAAGCAGCCTACCACTCTCTTTTTGAACTCGGACATCATGAGGCGCTCCTCATCTAACAGTTTTTTTTTTTACCATTGTGCCACAACAAATTCGAATGCCTGCTCCTCATTATGTCAACCATGTCTTCTGCACAACATGAGCAGTGTCTCCCTCTGGTTTGCTTCTATTGTGTCACCTTTTGTTGGAGAACTTGTAGTGTGTCTAATGAAGAATCACCTTCTATCACCACTGTGGTCACAGTGTCTGCAAAAACCCTAGAAATGATGAAGCTACTTAAGGCTATGTGATAGGCTAAGCTTAAATACAATATATATATATATAAAAGGCTAACTTACACTTTGTTTGGCTCCCAAGCTGTCATGGGCCAAGAGGGTTTTCTGTCAAAATTGGTAACATAGAAATACTGTGGTTATATGAAGGTCTGTGTTATCATTACATTATTGGTCTGCTATGAGACCACATGAAACTGCATTTTCTTAAGACAGGCAACATTTTGGCTCAGTCATAGAGTGTTGGAATTCTGGTAGTTCACATCCAAGCAAAATACATATACAAAACAATGAAAAACTATTTAGCAATGGTAGTTACATTGTTAATTTAGATTATTTTACCATCAGTTGCCATGGTGGGAGGTTAAGAGTTTAGGAATGTATCTGAGAATGTGGGCACAAAAGGGAAATACATTTGAACCTGTAGAGTTATAGAATCAGTATTTTCATTGTTGTAGATTTGGAATTGATTACTGAGACCCAGTAAAATGCGTTTGATTTGATCTATTACTACCTCCAATCCGTTAACAGCTTTCATATAGGGAACCTGAACTTACCATAAGGTTAGCTAGTATGAAACATGAGATTCATAACTTTTAACCTTCTTATTCACATCAACCGTAGAGCTAAATACTTAACATTGACATGTACAACTACATACACCAGTGTGTACTACTGTAGCTTCACTTGACAAAAGTTATTCGTCTTGGTCAGCTACTATGTTTGTACAACTTAGCTACCTATCTAGCTGAACCTGACACTACAACTAACTTCTAACTTCATAAAAGCCTAATAATAATAATAATAATAATACAATAAACTACACGAAAAACCATAAAATTACTGATCAAACTACTTAGGCTATATAAAACTACTGTAATGTTAGAGCCAATCTATTTTAAGTTACGCTATAAAAACAAATACCACAAAAAGGCTAAACACTATCTAACAACATACAAAACGATTACTCTACACAAAAGATTAAATAAGTGCTGTAAGAAAACTAATATTGAAGGATATAATGATTCACTTATGCTAAAATATATGATATTACATAATGAAGAATATAATGGTTCACTTGCTAACCCATATGATTTTACTTATGTTAACAATGAAGGATACAATGATTTGCTTGTGCTGACCTATACGATTTGTAAGGCAGACAGACAGTACTTTTCCATCATGCAAGAAAGGTAACACACTGTGGGAATCAAGAGGGAGTCAACAGTCCACATATAATGAACAGTATGATGTATGCCACTGTCTCATCTCGGGATGTGGGGAGTAGGGAATGCTATCTTCTTTCTGTGCAGAGTTAAAACAAATACCTGGGAGAGAGAGGCAACAAAGAGGGTCCTATATACCGCATAAGGAGATAAGACGGCCCTCGTACCAGGAGCGGAAACCATCAAAGGCAGAGGAGCTCCTGTCCCAATTAGTGCATGATGTTATCTATATATTACTGTGGGTCTCCCAAGGAAAGGTGTCGTTCTTTGCTGTGCCGAGCATAAGACGCACGTAGTTGTGTGCTGTTAGGAACCTTGGAGCGACCCAGATATCTGCATTAGAATTGTACTGTTAGGGAATAAACTTCATTGAACTTAACTATACTGAATCCTGGTGATCCATCTTACCACTCTCGATGCGTGAACGCGTAACAGAATAAAATCACATACTCCAACAATATAAATAAAATTTTAATCTGTAATATCTAGGTACAGTATCTCTACGTCTTGTCTCGCTGAAATATATCAACAGCAGTTGGTAATAACATTTTCAGTTCATCATCAGTGTTGCTGAACCATCCACACGACGCTTCGATGTCGATGTCGAAGAGTCTGAAAGTCGTTATGAGTTTATGTAATGTCTGGAGAAAACTATTCTATTTGGTGTGATACATTTGGGTCATTCTACGAGATAAGTGCCTTTTCCACTCTGAAAATTTCAAATGTTATTTGAAAATGTTATTTTCCTTGAGATATGAATTTCGCCTATCAATGGCTTCAATTCTAAAACAATATATGCTTTTTTAACTTCTCATAGTCAAATAAAAGCAGCGTGTATTAATTGATCCACAGAAGGACATAATTATACCACATTTACTTATAAGGCATTTCATTGCCTTTTCATGTTTTTTAATGGGATAACTTAATAATGTTATCCCATTCGGTAAGTATTCGTACAGTTTGTATAGTTTGTATCCTGTTTAGTTTATGTATAGGAAAAATGTTATATTTATTTTAAATTGTTTGTTGTTAGACTGTACTGTTGAATGTCTGTACTTATGTAGCACCGTGGCTCTGTGAGGCACGACATTTCGTTCCACTGTATGCACCCGCATGTAGCGGAATGACAATAAAGCACAACTTGAACTTGAACTTGAACTTGATAATGCAATATCCAAATTATTTATAAAGGTATTTTTAAAACAACACATAAAAGTGCAAATATGTTTGTCAGCAAGACTATAGGGATACATTCAAGAATTAGACAAGACAACCTCATAGTCATTAATTAATCAACAGTTGATGACCACACTGGAACATCAATTAAAATAATCAAGTGATCAAGTAAACATGTAGTCACTCAGAACTCATCTGTTCTCAAGTGGAGTCATCGAAAGTCATTCAAAGAGAAACATACATACAAATTTGGCCCAATCTATCAGTTATCTAGCAAACAGTATTTCTCACATATCAATGTAATTATCACAAAATGTATCTGTGCACGAGAATCTCATTAAGTGCAGCCTGTGATATTGGATCACAGCAGTGTTGCGGTAAGCCGCTTCCAAACATCCTTCTACATTCCAACATGAAGGGATGTCGCAGGCTGTAGTGGTTGAATAATTTCCAGCACATCATCAAACAGGTACCAGAGGAAGTCATCATTGATAGGTCAGAAGAATTTATTGTTACCGCCTTCTGTGCAAGCATTTCACCTGTGCATGTGTGTCATCTGTGTTCAACATGATGCCTGGATAAAGGTCACTGCCATATTTGATCACACACCACTTCCTGATGACATTTCCACTCTTCCAATCAATAGCCTCTCTCCACTTGCACAGTTGGGTTATTTGGGGCTTTTGGGGCCGGCTGGTGAAAGCTGAAGTGCAGGGTGTTGAAGCATTGACAGTTCAGCTGCTTTTTGGTGGAGCACATGCAGCTCGCCACTCGATAGAGGACCTCACCAGGAATGAATGTGACAACTTGGTGACACTTCATAATAGATGGCACCAGGGAGTTTGCATCTGCTGCACTGCATGTTCCTCAGCTTTGGCAGGCACATAGAACAACTTGATGCTTTTTGTCTTTCATTCTGTTCCCTCCACTTCTTTCTTAGCTGCCTCTTTAGTTAACTTCTTCCTCCTTCCTTCTACATCTCGTCTCCATCTCTGCTGCTTACTCTCTAGGTACATCTGCCTCCTCTCTTGATCTCCGTCTCGGTGGGCACGGATTCGTCTTTGTCTTTCTGCATTACTTAGTGAAGCCATGATAGTCTGCAAATTATGGAATGTCATTATTCTTTATAATATTCCATTATAATATATAATATTATATAAATGATATAAACAATGAATTTTCACATTTAATTGGCAACAAGAGCCACTCTACAACTCCCTTTACCACCCCATAACAATATAAAGTGTTAAAGGGTGGTGTGAAATGGGGTGGTAAATTTCACCCTAAAATGCCTGCAGCTCACCATGTGGTCAACCAGCTGAGCTAGCAACTACACTAATAAGAATAAAATATAAATAATAAATAATAATAATAATAAATAATACAATTATTTACATTACAAGTAGATAATAAAAAGAAGAGACCACATCACACCGGTGTTAGAGTCTCTTCACTGGCTCCCTGTTGAATTTAGAATCAAATTTAAAGTCCTACTCCTCACATATAAGTCCATAAATGGCATGGCCCCTCACTACCTCAAAGATGTTGTAGTACCATATCACCCAGCCAGAGCACTTCGCTCCGAAAGCGCTGGACTATTGGTGGTTCCTCGAGTCTCCAAAAGCACAGTAGGAGGTAGAGCATTTAGCTACCAAGCTCCTGTGTTATGGAATCAGCTCCCTGTTCATGTTAAAGAGGCCGACTCAGTCTCTTTATTTAAGACCAGGCTTAAAGCATTTCTCTTCGAAATAGCTTATGGGCAAGGCATTAGTTAATATCGTAGTTCACTATAGTCTGTTCATCGCTGTACACAAGTTTCGATCCCTCCGAGGTGGGCTCTGTCCTGGATGCTGCCATGGCGATGGCTCCACCCTACATGCCTCGCCCCGCCTAGCGACTTGATCTGTGGACCCGGGTGCTCCTCAACTGTCGGAGGTACTTCGTACAACAGACGAACTGCTTTCCTCAGACCCACTTCGCTGAATAGCCGAACTCTCCTCGCACCTGATGATCTAGATGAACCCTTCCTTTCGCCTGAGGGGTTCTTTCTTTACAGTCCATCGCAATATGGATGCACACCAGTCCTGGAACATCTACAGCCTGTCCGTCCGTGGGAGCAGGATCTCTCCTTCACTGTGGTTCTCCCCGAGGTTTCTACTTTTTCCCACAGGGTTTTTTTGTAGTTTTTCCTTGCCGAGAAGGAGGGTCTAAGGACAGGGGATGTTCCGGGACAGTCATCCAGTTGCTAAAATCATATGTACATTTCTATAATGTGGTTTTCTGTTTATTGACCAATGATGGAATCCTTGTCGCCCTTCGAGGCAACTGTTGTTGTGATTTTGGGCGTTACAAAAATAAATTGAATTGAATTGAATTGAATAATTAAAGAAAATAGTTTCCCTATCTATTATGCATTACGGCAGTAAGGCCAAGCTTGACTGACCCTGTCTGACACACAGAAACTGCAAATAAACAATGTCAAATTATGTGGGAACTTGCCTGCTCTTGAGCTTGACTCCTGCAAGGGTTCGAATGATGTCACTTCCTTACTGTGATATCATTTAAAGCAACAGTGCATTCCTAATAGGCAGAAACGGTAAGCATTACTAGTTGTAAACAAAATGGGTGACTTTGTTTTTTTTTTATTGTAAAAAAATAAATAATAATAATAATAATAATATATATATATATATATATATATATATATAGAATAGTGTCATGGACATAAAAGTTGATAAGTTTAATGCAAATTGGTCATTGTGGACATGGCACAAACAGCCATATCCTTACTGATAATGACAAAAAGTGTTTATTTTACTTATGTAATGCCATAAAAACATTAATTATGTAATTAACAACAATTGTTACTGTTAACAACCTTGAACCTTTGGAACACATTTGGAATATTTTTTATATCTTTTGCAGCTCATGAAATGCTGTGGAAATTTAACTACCATTAACATATCTTTTATAACCAACTCTGTGTAAGAATGCATGCACCATAATAGAGCACGAAGTAGGAGTCAGATGAGAAAGAGGCAAGGTCATGAGAATGTGTTTATCATCAGTCCCATGCGAGATAGAAGGAGAAGGACAGATAGCATTGGTGGCAGCTGGTGTGTTGGTTCTTCTATCTTGTCAAACACGAAACCTTTGTCAGGAGAAACCATAGGGGGTGTCTGCAGAGAACCAACAGCTGAAACCTGATACCATGTCTGTGGGGCACACGAGAGCCTGAGGGAAACTTACAACCACACCTGCTTATGCATATGTAACTGTGTGTTAGAAATATGCTGGGTCAGGGACAGACAGTTAGTTGAACTTTGCGAACCAACCTGCATTTGTTGTCAGTTAGGGTAAGCTTAGTCGGACCCAGAACTCTGTAACCTCTTCCAACTGCTTCTTATTAAATCAGACTTAGACTTGCATTTTGGAGGGAGTGTTTTCAGTTGGTGGATGTACTAAGGTGTGCAGCACTTCAGGGCCCCAGTAGTTAATTGACACCAAAGGACAGGGATTTGTAAAAACCCTAGCTTTCTAATGCCCTCACTGTCTGAGGCTGGATGTGAGACAACATTGCTAATTTATTTGATGGAGATTTTCTTTCCAGAGAAAAATGTTAAGCTAACAGTGGCTAAATAGCTAATCACAGTCAGAAACGTTACTAATGTCACAAGAACACCTTTTAGAATGTTTGCGAGTTAAACAATCACACTAATGATTGGATATGCATATTTTTTTTATTGAAACAGGGCAGGTAGCAGAGCCAAGCCTGATGTAGTTAAAAGCTGTTAGCAGAGCCAAGCCTGATGTAGTTAAAAGCTGTTAGCAGAGCCAAGCCTGGGGTCTAGAAGATCCCCTAACCGCAGGGTGAGCTGCAGGACTAGGGTGAAGGTCAGTGGAGGGGGCTTGAGGGGGCTTGAGGGGCAGGAGCCAGGGGAAGGTGGGCATGACAGGGACGGTGCAGGAGGAGTGGGGAGGCGCACAGGCCCCCTGGACTCCCTGTAGTAGAGCTGGAACAGCTTGGCCTTAGGATCAGCTCTTGAGAAGCGGATCTCCGAGGCCAGAGGAGACACTGCAGGCATCACACGCTACAGGTCTAAAGGCAACTTTAGGTATCCTTATTTGAACGTGTTTATTATTATGCTGTATTCATGTGCATATGAGTCAGAATCACAATTTTGTCAGATGTAATTGGAGACTCCGTAAGGGGTGTCTCCAAGGCTCTATGTGTGCCTAAAGGCTCTTGCACACTGAGTGCAAATGTTTCGTTGGCCTATGTGTTTTTTCATAAAATTCAGTGGCTCTGAACGTCCTCTCAAAATACTATCTATGGTTGCTAAAAAGCAGATAAACAAACCCACAGTGTGAAAGCGTAATTGAGAAAAAGTGAAATCGTATTCATGTATTTTTACATCCAAACATTTTTTACACTAATTTTGGTCTCAGTGTGCAATGGCCCTCATTCTTGCACATAATACACTGTTGGCATGTTTCTTAACCTTGGCTGTTAGAATTGGACTCAATAGACATGAGACAACAACATTCTTCTGTGTCAGACGATTCCAGAAGCTTGTTATTTGTTTGTCTTTTTTTGTTCCCTTCTCCACACTAGTAGAGAGATGAACATGAAACAGTTTTTAATCCTTTTTTGTAGGACGTTGCAGAGAAATTAAGGATGTAACCTTTTTATTCCGTTTAAAAATGATCTTGTGTTCAACATTCTTCAGAAGGGGAACCCCTCCAAAGACATCCCAGGTGACACTAGGCTTGAGTGAACTGGCTGATTCCTATTTCACTAGAGATGCCATGAACCTGTTGATTCTCTAGTTAGCCTAAGCTGAGTCAAGACTTTTGTATACTTCCAGTCCAAGACACACATACGTGTGGGAGACCTGTGCAGGGGGAGTTAACCAATGAAAGATATAATACACATACACCTTAGATCATTTGTTTATTGAACTGGGGCGGCGGGATGCAGCCCTCATATTGGGTCATATATAACACAGCCTGACCCATAGGTGACCTGTATGAGCTATGTCAGGTCTGTAGAACTGATGATGTCACTGTGTGGGATGGCATCAGGTTCCACCATGTTCCGTTGGTGCAAGCACAGCCCATCACACAATTTCCAGTCTTGTAATTGTCCCCGTACTCTCCGTTCCCCGACCCTATTGAGGAGTTGTCCTCCACATGGAGGTGGATGCTGTATGATACACACTAACCCTAACCCTCATGAGGTGTGTATCGGAGTCTCCAGGCTATGGATGAGACATGCTACTGCATCACGGCAGACCAATGTCAGGCCTGGATTCACCATGCCAGGAGATTCTTTGAGGTGTTTGTCAAATGGAAGCATCCATTGCAATGTGGATAAAAGCCTATGGACAAATCCAGAAGATAGGGTTGATGGAACTGTAGTTCCAGTGTAGAACACTGCAGTACATGTTTTACATACTGTAGCATAGTTTTCTTTTGTAGCTAAGTACGTCACACTTCTAAAGGTGATTTGAAACACACGTCTTGCTTATCATTATTTGGGTTCACTGGTTGTTAAAACGACTGAACTGAGAAGAGTTGTGAGGATTTACCACATGTAATAATTCTACCAAAGCAACAACAAAAAATTAAGCAAGGCCATAACATCAATCTGATGCTTGCTACAACTTAATGTTACCTGTGCCTGTCAATTCAATCTGTTTAACTTCACTCTAGCTGTCCTGAGGTGAGGTTGCTAGGCAGAACAAGTGACAGAACCAAAACAAGCAGGTTAAATGCATAGCTTTAATATAGATTCTGATTCAAGAAGAATGATCTCTGTCTACAGCATCATTTTTTCACATTGCGAGAAACAGAGTTGCTCGTTGTCAGATAAGGATTCACTCCGTAGCAAGTTTCATCTTATTTTGTACAGGTTGAGTTCACGTCTGCCAGAACTCTTGCCGTATAGTGGTTGCTACAAACAAACGGTTAAATAGAGATGCTACTGAAGTGTACTAGAGGAGTGGTCTGGAGGATACAGGTGACAAGTCAGTCGTGTGGTCACTGTGAGGAGTGAGAACAGCCAGAGGAAGAGAGAGGGACAGACAGTGAAAGATATAGCAAGAAAGAGAGCGAGCAAGAGAGACGAGACAAGACAAGACCTTGGTATCAGGTTACATGAAGCACCGCCGCCTGAATTGAGAGAAAGTGTTAACGGCTGATTGGATTGTGTGCTTTATTGAATCTGCCTAGTCATCTAGTCAGAGGGTGTAGGATCTTCAGTCCTGCCTGAGCTTCAAACAGGCCTCTCACAGACTTCTGCTGGTGAGGGGATGTGACCAGGAAGTCAATCAGTTTCACATCAGTACAACAAAATAAGATATTATGTCATAAATATCATGATAGTTAGTTTAATTGTGTAATAATAGGTGGATCTGTATATACAGTTCTTATGAGAATAATCCTATCTCTAAATGATTACGCAACCAATTCTATAGTGATCTTCAGGGTATATTAGGTGCTGGATCAAGTCTGGGTCTGGCCCCTTGAGAACGTCATGTTAAACTGCTCTGCAACTAACATGAATCATAGTGTTTTTTAAACTATTGTCCTTTCTCTTGGAGATAAATGGCAGTTAACTACAGGTGCCATGCTTTCTAATATACTGTATATGTGTATAAAAGCAAGTCTGAAGATAAAGAGGCTGGTCTGACCAGACAAGATCCAGAATTCAGGAGTTTCACATTGTTCGTATTGGGTCAAGTAAAAGCCAGGAATGTCCTCAACCATATTATCTTCAGTTGCACACAAACCTGCTCCGAAGTTCTCAGTCTGTGTTCCTCATCACGCAGCGAACTGCCTCATGCCATAGAGGTGTGTTTTTAAAAAATCGCTGTCTTTTTGCTCATGTGGCTCAAAGTGCATTCGAAGGATAGGAGAAGGTTGGTGTGGCATTTGGGGGTGTGAGGGGTGGTGGTGAACAGCAGGGGGAGACAGACCTCAGGATGTCCTAAATGCAGATGTCCCCTCTTCTTCCATGGTTGTTCCTGGGAGCTGTTTGCGACATTCAATAAAATAAATCAATTTGAACTATATCCCAAAGTTTCAATTCGTACTTTCCTAAATGAACAATAATTACATGGCGTTGTTTTGAGTCCGGATGATGGAGGAGACCAATCAGGCCAGCGCTTCGTGCTTCGTCAGTCTTCGCTGACACCCAGCATTGACTAGAGCATGGCTGTTTTGCAGTGGCAGAGTAGGCTAACATACAGTTGGACAATGAAGAGGTAGAATGAGGATATCCAGGAAACCTAGCCATTTTTTCCAGATCGCTTTGATTAAGAGATAGACTGATGCTATTGGTGGCTGCGATCCAGTAGGTTATGGAGACGGAATAGCCCATGAGGGCTATGTTTATACACAAACAGATAGTATACACATCACATAGTTTTTTTACTGTTGTCCATTTACATAGTACTATATTTGATTGATCTTTTTTTTCAAGAAGTTGGTCGATGAGAAGAGTATGGAGAGCAGGTATTGCTTGGACAGACTCCAGAGCTGGTAGCTCTGCAGACCATGGTAGACTTGGATTTAATAAAATATACTATAGTAGAGTATAGCGGAAAAAAATGAAGTAGATTTATAGTACTCCATCTGGATCTTTTAAGTGTGTTTTCATATTGTAACCAGGTGTGTGGCTTGGTAGAATATACTGTGTAGCTAGCTGTGTCTGTAGTACAATACAGCTAGCTGGGTCTGTTGCTTGTTATATTTTCTAAAGATCAGGTGTCAATTACCTGGACACCACTGTTACACAAACACATTTAGGTGTATCACAGGCTAGCTGATCCTGGTACCATAAGAGCGTGGGAACTGCTAGATCCAGTCAGTTGGGGGCCTGGTGGGAAGCTGGGTTAGTCTGTTAATGACCAGTCAGCCAGTCTCTCTCTGGCTGGAGTTGTGCTGTGGCAATATGGCTGCTGTTGTCCGAATATATCTGCTCATGTTCAGTTGAGGTGCTAGGCTTCACTCGTCACATTGTCAGTCCCATGTCGGGAATATGGCTTACAGTTTGTCATCTTCATCTCCCCAGACCTACTGCAAGCCACCTCCGTCACTTCCTCCACTATGGTTTAGGAGACAGGCCTCATGACCCCCCCCCCCCCCCCCCCCCACCACTGCAGACCACTCTTCCCCGCAGTGAGCGGACCATATAATTGGGAGAGTCGAGGTGAGGTGTCAGTCAGACCAGGCCTCAGAACTTGTTTTGCTGAGTGAGCACTGAGCTCCTCTTCTCCTCCACGGACTCAGGCTCTTCCCCCTGACTCACCCTGCAGCCTCTAATGTCCTCCATTTGCACCATGTCATCCCTGGGCTCCTCCCCAGCAGCTTTCGGCCCCTGCTCCTCTCTTCCAGAACCCTGCTTTTGAACTTCTAGAATTTTTTCTCTTGTTGCTGGTGTTAGAGCAGATGACTCCTGTTTTTCCGTAGAGGACTTCAAGTCCATCCCTGATAGGCACTTGCCATTTACAGGCTCCTCCTGCTGCTCCAATAGCCCCTCCCTCTCCCCAGTAGACTCCGGCTCCACCATACGGAACACAGAGAACTCTCTGGTGCTGTCTGGGCTGGCCTTGACAATGGTCACACTGCCCACCAGGGGGGAAGAGGGGGAGGCAGGATAGGGGGACGGAGGCTGTCTGCCCGGAAGCATCCCAGAGGCACCAGGGAGTTTCCCAGACTTTAACAAATCTACCCCTTCCTCCCCTGCACATGTGGAGGCCAGGCCAACCAGAACCGAGGCCAGACCCTCCCCCTGGAGCCCCTGGTCCACCCCACTCTTTTGACCTGGCCTGGCCCCAGATTCACTCCCAGGGCTGGGAGATCCAGGGCTGTATGAACCAGGGCTGGGGGAGTGTCTGTAGTCCTGGGGTCTGGAGCTGCTCCTGGCCTGGAGGTCTGGTTCTTCAGGGGTGGTGGGGGCGAGGGAGGCTCTATTGAGACTGGGGGAGCCTCTGGCTGAGGCCAGCTTTGTGTCCAGCCTTAGCCTGGGAGAAATGGGAGTGGCAGGGGTCGGGCTTAGGGTTGAGGCAGGGGCTGGGGAGGAGGCAGGGGCTTGGGAGAAGGCAGGGGCTGGGGAGGAGTCAGGGGCTGGAGAGGAGGCAGGGGCTGGAGAGGAGGCAGGGGCTGGGGAGGAGGCAGGGACTGGGGAGGAGTCAGGGGCTGGAGAGGAGGCTGGGGCTGGGAAGGAGGCAGGGGCTGGGGAGGAGAAAGGAACTGGGGAGGAGTCAGGAGCTGGAGAGGAGGCTGGGGATTGGGGTGTGCCAGGAGTCAGCCTGTGAGCAGAGGCTGAACTAGGGGATGGGAGTGACTGGGCAGAGGCAGGGGATGAGGCTGGGGCAGGAGGTGAGGCTGGGGAGAGGCTGCGAGCAGAGGGAGGGCTGGGGGCTAGTAATCTGGGAGAGGTTGGGGTGAGAGGCAAGGATTGTGTAGTGCTGCCATGGCCTAAGGGTCTTAGGTTTGTGGGGCTAGGGGATGAGGCCAGAGCGGGTGTGGGGCTACGGGTGGAAGCCAGGGCAGGTCTTGGACTAGGGGTGGAAGCCAGGGCAAGTGTTGGGCTAGTGGTGGAGGCCAGAGCGGGTGTGGGGCTACGGGTGGAAGCCAGGGCAGGTCTTGGACTAGGGGTGGAGGCTTGGGCAGGTGTGGGACTAGGAGTAGAGGCCAGAGCAGATGTGGGGCTACGATTGGAAGCCAGGGCAGGTCTGGGACTTGGGGTGGAAGCCTGGGCAGGTGTGGGACTAGGGGTGGAGGCCAGGGTAGGAGTGGGGCTGAGTTTAGGAGCAGGAGAAGGGGTAAAGGTCAGGGCCTGGGATGCGGTAGGACTAGAGGTCTTCTTGGGGACATCCGCCTCCTCCGGGAGAGGGAGTGGAGGGATTCGGGTAGGGTACCGCTCCTCCTTGACTATAGGCTGTATGGTGACCTTTGCCCCCTGGGGGTCACTTGACCTCCTCAGGGAGAAAAGGGTTAGGCTCTTCTTTCTCTTCATGGCTGAAGGGACCAGCCCATTGGTGGAGTCAGGCTGCTTTACATCCTTAAACATGTTCCGTAGGTTGTACCCCTCTTTCTGTTGGGGGTCCTCCCCCTTCTCACTGTCCTGGGCATCCGATTGGTCTAGCTGGTCACCTGAATCAGCACTTTGCAGGTTGGTGGAGCCCTGGAGGCTGGGTTTCTTATCTGTGTGTATCACACGGAACCTGGGACAGGAAACGCACAAGATGTAACCTCTGACATTGTTGCGGATCTACAACCACATATTTTCTCCAGGTGTTTGCTTCTAGATCCAGGCCCAGTTCTGATCAAGTTCAACTCACCTGCCTACTGAGAAGACCGTCTGTTCTCCAGGCCGGGCTTTGGTGCGTGGTGCCCGGCTGCGGCGTCGGGCCTTCTTGGAGCGCCCCTGGACACACAGGTGGCAGGAGTTGTGATCACTGCCTGAGTGCACCGTGTGATGGTGGGGAGGGATACCCCCCAGTGACTCCTTACGAAGCAGCCTGAAACCAAGCAGTTCATCAGCTGTTAGAATAATTCATTAAAATGACCTGCCTGATATATATTACAGTGAAGAAATAGATAAATATGTGACTTAATATTTATTTATGAGGACTACACATAATGGTACACCCTGAATAACCTTGTAATTCAGGGTGAAAATGTAAACGTTTACACGTCATGGAACGTTACTCTCTCCCAGACAACCATGAGTCAGCAAAACAGTCACAGCTAGGGTCCAGAACATCTTTATATGGCTGACACAGGCAGACATTTCACAAAGCTGTAGTTTGGCAGCTCTGCAGCCAGTGATAGAATACTGAGCCCCTCTGTGAAATGTTGGTCCCCGTGGTGATCTGTCCTTCCCTCTGCCCCTCCACCCCTATGTCTGTCAGTTCCTCTCTCTGTCCGTCTGTCAGTCTATCCCTCTTCAAACAGACCTTTCTCTCCCTCCCTCTTTCCCCATCCCTTCTGTACTCTCTCTTTCACCAGGTGGTAATACAGTCGCTGATGTTGCAAGGTTGACTACATACATCAGGTAGTCCCAGGAGCCTTACAACCAGTCCAATGCAATTCACCCTCCACGCAAACACACACATACAAACATACGGCTGAAAGGCAAATATAAACCTGAATACCATCACTGTAACAGCGACAGACGTCAGCCAGTATTTAACCTCCAGTCCCTGAAAGATGAAATACCAGAAGCAAACAGCACAAGACATGGTTCCCTGAATAAGGCACGGCACCGCCAAAATTACAGTCACACCTGGCATTGTTCTGTCCTCAGAAATGGACCCCACCCAAAACCTGTGGTATAACCTGTGCTGCAGAACAAGTCTGCTGAATTTAGACTTTTCTTTTTTTAAACAAAACAGCACAATACGAGAACCAAGAAGATGCCTCACTGTCTTCCAGCAGGAGAGAGGGCCAGGTTCCTGTGACACAATACATCTACATGCTATGTATTGCAGCACACTGTAACTACAATCGATGGTCTTTCTCAAGCTCCTATTGTGAATGCATTCCCTCCAGACACGCTATGGAGTGTGTATTGAGTGTTGCGCTTTAGGTGTTGCTTCTCAATAGTTCAGTTGTACTGATTCTCCTTGTGTCCTGTACAGCCCCAGCATCGACCGATCCGACTCACTAAACTGGTACATTCAGCCGGCACATGTCGAAAGAGCCTTATCACAGCTCAAGCCTAGGCTTGAGCTGAGTTTTATTGTAACTCACAAAAAAAAATCCCATTTAATTTCAGCAGAATACTGGTTACTGTTTCATAATGCTATCGAGAATCCTGCTGTGCTGTATTGTAAGCCGACACGCACCTGGGGTCATGGCGTTCACAGACTTTCTGGTTACCCAGCATCTCTTTGAAGGCCTCCATGTTTGCTGGAAGGTAATGGAGAGAGAGAGAGAATTCAAGAATGAAAGAGAGTCAGCCATAGAACTCGAAGGGCAGAAAGAAAGAGAGGCTTCCATTCGTCGAACATCCCTTGCAGAGGAGAATGACCTGAAGCCATTGCGAGGATGTCAAACTGTTACCTTCATTTTCTATGATGCACTTGAGAATCTGTTCCACAGTGTCCTGGTTATCCTCCTCATCATCATCTGAAATGGGAGAGAGACAGAAAGAATAACAGACAGAAACACAGAAAGAATGAAAGAGATATGGAGCGAGAGAGAGAGAGAGAGAGAGAGAGAGAGAGAGAGAGAGAGAGAGGAATCAGAGCTGGTTCTCTTCTGGGGCAACGCACTTGATGCAACTTAAGTGTGACCTTCGCCATCTGTCTTGGTAGCAGCTAGCGAGAGGGTTCAATCTCAAGGTCACCAGGGGCAAGACACCCCCCGTCCTCTGTGTAAATCTATCATTGACACTTGGGATACTGTATCTCCGCTAGATGCCTCAAGCTGAGTCAACATCCTTTACAGCAGCACTAACACAACTTAGCTAGTCTATTCTGTAATTTCTCCCATTGTTGGGAAGTGTACTCACATAAGCCTGTGTAATTTACAGTTAGCCTTCACCTACTCCATACTGTTATTATTCTATCCACCATCTCTCTACCGCCTTCTGTTGTGCAAGATTCTCCTCTCTCTTAGGCTGTGTGATTTTGCCAAAAGCTAACTTTAACCCTATAGATGATTTTCTATTCTGCTCCATTCAGTCTAAACCCTACTGTTAATGAGTACTGAATCTTTCCTTCCATCTTAGCTCATGTAAACTCCAGATAACTTTATCCTAATTGCCTTCCAGCTCAAAATCATTTAAACTTTCTTTTTAGTTCTGTGTAACCTACTGCCATGCTGGCCTGTGTAATATTAACACTAGCTAGAGCTAAACTTACAGCTACTTCTATTACATTGTTATGTATTTCATTGTACTGAATATGACCATCACTGGCCAAAGTAAGCTTGTTATTAGCCTCCATATTAGCCAGTATCCTATTATGCAAGCCTATGCTAACCTTACAGAATATTCTCTTCTACTTTGTTTTGACTACCTTCGACCTACCGTCGTTAGGCAGAGGTAGCTTCTCCTCTACATCCTCCTCCTCATCCTCGTCGCCGCCGGCACGACAGCGGTAGCCCTTCTTCTTCAGCAGGTGGCACACCAGGAATCCCAGGAGCCCCGTGCCGAAGAAGAGGAAGACCAGGAGGAAGATCATGTAGGGCGGGGGGGGCTCCCCCGCCACCGCCGCATCCAGCTCCGTCATCGCTCCGCTCCGACCGTTCAGGCGCTCTGCTCGGCTGCCAGCGTTACCACCGTGGCAGCTCTGGCGATTGGCATAGACGCACGGACGGACACAAGCGGGGGGAGGGGGGGACACACAGAGAGGAGGAGTAAGACGAACTGGACCTTATCTTTGGGGGGCTGCCCCCCCCCCTTCCTTATCAGGGTAGAAGTTGCAGCCTGCTGTGTTCTCAGCATGGCCGGTGTGAGCGTGCGTGAGCCTACTGGGTTGTCGTATCTGGACATCAGAGCTGTTGTCAGGAGAGATAAGCCAGCTCTCAACTCCTGGTACACCAGCACTCCCCATGAAACACTTTATCTGCCCAAGCAGACACACATACATGCACACACTGCTTTGAAGGGGAACATTCAAAATGTGAATAGGTGCAAAAAGGCTCTTTCTGAACTGTTACTGTTTAAGGTCTGTGGTGAAGCACCCTTAAACACACACACACACACACCACACACACACTACACACTTGGAGTTTCCCTGCAACTGTGAAAACATTTCCTGTGTCTTTTGGCAAGAAAAAAACAGCCGTTCTCATGCCCCTGTCTCCTATCACAGGACGCTATGTTTACAGTAGCGTGTGTGTGTGTGTGTGTGTGTGTGTGTGAGAGAGAGTGTGTGTGTGTTTCTGTGTTCAGGAAGGTTTCGGAAGCATAAGGCAGTCTTCCTTTTTTTCTGTCGGAGAATTCTCTCTGATAAGGCCATCAATAGTGTCACTCTGCAGTGCACCGATCCGGGCACACACACATTCATGCGTCATCTTGACTGAGAAAGAGCGCGTGTGTGTGAGGTGAAGTGAAATGTGACTCAGCACTATTGTGACCTCCAACAGGACACGACACATTCTGATGGTGACACGGTCGTGTCGTACGTGTGTGAGGGTTCGTGTGTGGGGTGTTTTCCATCATATCAAGCAGCTCACAGAGCACATTGTCTAAGTCGAGAAGTATCACAATGTTCTTTCTCTTTACCTCGCTCTCTCTGTGCTACCCTGTTTTCTAATAATAGACAGGCTATTCAATTTAAATTTGTTATTGATTTTACACTGTATGCCTTGCCTGCCAGAAGTTATCAATAACTGGCTAATTTTCCTTTACCTCCTGTGTGTCTATGTCCACTCTATTTGTGTGATGGTGCGAGATAAGTGTCGATGGAATTGATTAACCATGACATTTAAGGACTAGTATATTTTAGGAATTAGAACTACATTAGTGTCTTGTTCAACACCCTGTGCATGTCTAATAGTGCTTCCCTGTCCTTCATTACTGGTCTGTAGCGACTTAAACCTACTTATATGCTCCTACAGTACAGCAACTTTATTTTGCCTCACGCACGGACACCGAGGATAGTCCGTCAAATTGTGGTGCAGTCCGAGTGACACGTTCTGCGGACACCACAACACTTAACCAGTCTCCCACTGAAGCATGTTGTGTATAAACCATTCACATTATAATGTTACACAGGTATAGACTTAATATACTCTGCTATTTTGCTCCACAATGAAACTATATTTCAAAACAAGTACTGTGTCGCAAGTATTTAAATGGTGTTATTTTAGTTGAAGGTTAGCATTGCTACAGAAACTGCCTCTGACATCGGCCTTCCAGTCAAATGCGGTAGCCTTGAACACAATCACGATGATCATCCCACAAAACTCCCATCCAGACCAAGTTTTAATTATACACCACCCTGGCAGCGCCCCGCCCGTGGCCATGACGACACATCTGCCCTTGGCAGCCACAACTGCCCTCGAGAGACCACTCACACGCTCACAAATTACTGCATATTAACGCATAACGTCGTTCCATTATGAAACAATCTTACCGAGAATACGAACGTGGTCTATAAAAACAGGACGCACAACCGCGAATAACCCGGCACAATGCATTATTGATCATTTCCGTTACCGCATGCACCAAATGAGAACTGTAGAGACAAATCATCCTTAAAATACGATAGTAATTGTACGGTGATAATGCGTATTTCACTACACAGGACTACACGTCACCATAATTGTTTTGCTGCATCATCTTTCTCCATGCTGAATTCCAATGTTTTCTTAACCCAATGTCTGGACTATCCAGTCCCCATATCACAATAAAACGCGTCAAAGCCCCCGTTTAAGCCAACTCACCTGTTTTTCAGAATCATTAGTGACCGTTGGTATCGGTGGATGCTTTACCAGTTGATCGGTGCTCTCCGGTAGGGGCAAGGTTAAAGAGGCGATTGTTTATGTGCGGTGCAACCTGAGCAATGCTGCTCTGCGAAGTTGCGTACAGCGTGCATAGAGTGCAGAAGAACCTGCAAGTTATTTAAAGGGAAAATGGCCAAGATAGTCTCTCACGGACTCTACAGTAAAGTGGTCACCGCTCTGTTCATTATTGTAATGAAAAAAGACCATAGGCCAAGCAGACTTAACCTTGAATTTCTGTAATAATTAGATCGTAGGTTATTCATTCATTTTTAGGAGCAGTAAATTGACATAGACTTCTTTCTTATAAGTCTAACAGTTTTATCTTTCCGTTTTACAAGACAAACACTTGTGCCACTTAAACGGTCTAAATTTTTAAGTCGTATTTAAAATACGATATTATAACCATTTTCATTATCCATTAACAGCTTCTAAATTATACAATGATGATGTTCATTAACCAATCATAAGTAGTCTATCTACTGCATAATCAAATGTACTATTAAAGCAGAGGTTTCAATAAGATGCTTTAGATACGACTGCCCCCTGCTGGCAATTGTTATTAATGTCCCCCTCCTCCCGCGATTACTGCTCCCACCGCCTACTCAGAAGTCGCTGAATGATGACGTACATCATACTAGGTGTTTACAATGGCGGCTACATGCTAAATGCAGTCATAAACCTGAATTTTTTAATAGTACCAATTACCTAGCTTGTGGATGAATATTTTCTTAACCTACTTTTGCAATGAGTAACAGAACAGCTTATTTCTACGACCCGGACGTTGGAAACTTTCATTATGGTATGATTGGTTTCAAAATGAGAACGAATAAGTCTAAGCAGCAAGCTATTACGAGCCAACTAACGCGTTAGCAATATGTGCCTGATAGCGTACACTGTAAACGCTTGCTAGTTTCTGCTCAACAATATGCATTTGTTATTCAAAAGCATTTTATTTAGTCTACAGTCGATGACCATTCTTGTTGAGAAGAGTCACTCGGCAATCAGTAACATAGAGCTACTGTGTGCAGAAGCCAATCATTGATATTCTATGTTCACGTGTGCTTTTAGTTGTTTCTAGCTCTCTCACGAGCTCAAACTGTTATCGGAGGAAAAACACTAGTCACGTAAACATGGTGTGTGTAGTTAAAGAATGTAAAGTTTCCCGGTTTCAGATAACAGTTAATCAACTGTTATTATCCAGGCGCGGGTCACCCAATGAAGCCCCATCGCCTGTCCCTGACGCACAGCCTCGTCCTCCACTATGGTCTCTATAAGAAGATGATGGTGAGATTTTCCATCTTGAATAACGCCATGATGATTCTGGTGTTATGCTCTTGTAAATACAGTGCATGATACAACCTTTATTTTGTTAACGGTGCAAAAAATACTCTTGGAAGCTTCAGCCTTTGCCATCGATTTTGGTGTGTGTTTGTGTGTTGTCACACCAGGTATTCAAGCCATACAAAGCCTCCCAACATGACATGTGTAGATTCCATTCAGAAGACTACATTGACTTCTTGCAGAAGGTCAGCCCTAACAACATGCAGGGGTTCACCAAGAGCCTCAACACCTTCAACGTTGGGGACGACTGGTGAGAATATTCATTATAGGATATCTGCTACTCGACTGTGCTCTACTGTTACGTATCATCATTGCAAAGTAGATGGGTGAGACAAACTCAATGTCCTTTTTTCCCCCCATTCGGTCGAAGGAGTACCTGGAATGGTCTGTTTGTTTCACGTGGGTTGAATATGTGTGTAGGGCTCTTCATTTCAAACAATGACAATGTTAAACCATACAGACTCTTTTTGAACTAAATAGACTTTTTGTCACTCATGTACACAGCACCTGATATAAAAAAAATTGCATTTCAATGTGTCTGTCTGAAATCACACGTGGACCAATCACTGCTCTCGATTACTCTGTGCTGGTATGATGCACATCCCCAGCCTTAATGAAGTAACTGCTAGTTTGCACGGCGCTTGAGTAGATGATTAACATCAAACTATTATACAGCTGTTACTGAACATTGTGCGACATGTGATGGCTTGCTACAGCAGTTATTTGTGCAGAAAAATGTACTTATCTGCAGGAGAATGACTTAGCATTGTGTCCATGAGTTGTAAAATGTGGTCTAGTATGGGTTAGGGTTAGGGTTGTACTGTTGGTGCATGTGTTCTTTTAAGGTTTCATGCTTGTGGAAGTGATGTTAACATGTCTGTCTGTTGGCCAGTCCTGTGTTCCCAGGCCTGTTTGAGTTCTGCTCCAGATACACCGGCGCTTCTCTACAAGGGGCCACTCAGCTCAACCACAAGGTAACACACACTCACACACACGTACAGTGCCTGTTGGCCATCAGAGGGTATGTTACTGCCGAGGTCCAGCGTGGTATCTCTCCTGCCCTACTAAGACCAGGGAACTGACTCAGCTGCAGCTGGATCATATATGTGTGTGTTTGTGTGTTTTTCTTACAGATATGTGACATAGCCATTAACTGGGCCGGAGGACTCCACCACGCCAAGAAGTTTGAGGTGAAAAACATCTTCGTTTTAAACATGTATATACATGGCTGGGACAGGCTTGTTACCGGAGATGGAAGTTGCGATGACAGACCTCGTTTTGTGTTCCTATAGGCTTCAGGATTCTGCTACGTGAACGACATTGTCATCAGCATACTGGAGCTGCTCAAGTATGTTACTGACACACACACACACACACACTCACACAAAGATTGCCTCTGGTTCTGTCTAGCTCCTCCAACTAGTGCACATGTCCTGCATTTGTTGACCGTCACCTCTAACTACGAAGCCATGCACGTGTCTTCAAGAGCTGGGCCTGATAGTGTCCTTGTTACATTGTCCCTGTTACAATGTCCTTGTTAACAATGGCTGTTACACTGTCCTTGGTACAGAGCCCCCATGACAACGGCCGTTATAATCTCCTTGTTACAGAGCCTCCATAACAACGGCTGTTACAATGTCCTTGTTACAGAGCCCAGATAACAATGGCTGTTATAATGCCCCAGCGACAATGCCCTTGTCTCAAGGACTCGGTAACAATGGCCTTGTTAGAATTACCTTGTTACAATGTCCCTGTTACAGGGTCCCTGTATGTTTAGTTATGCTTCACAGGGAATAGGACGTCCTCCTCACATGTATCTGTTTCCATAGATACCACCCTCGGGTATTGTACATAGATATAGACATTCACCATGGCGACGGGGTACAGGAGGCCTTCTACCTGACAGACCGCGTCATGACAGTATCCTTTCACAAGTACGGGAACTACTTCTTTCCTGGAACAGGTAAGAACTGGGTGATTTACATCATGCTGGGATAGCATGTCAGTGTGGTCATGTTGACCATTGCTTCATTGTGTGTGTGTGTGTGTGCGTGTGTGCGTGCGTGCGTGCGTCCAACTCCACTAGGTGACATGTATGAGGTGGGGGCAGAGAGCGGGCGGTACTACTGTCTGAACGTTCCACTGAGGGATGGCATCGATGACCAGAGTAAGTCTGCTTCCTGCCTGCTACCTCGTCTGGCCAAGCAGGAAGCTGTCATTGTCAGTCCAGCCAATGAGATGCCAGAGCAGCTTGAGGAAGGAAGTGGTTATTACATCATAAGACATTCAGGTTGTTTAGACATGTATTCCTAATTCAGCCTGTACTCCTTATTACGTCTTGCTAGGTTACAGACAGCTGTTCCAGCCGGTCATAAAACAGGTGGTAGACTTCTACCAGCCCACCTGCATCGTTCTACAGGTGGGTCCTGACACACATGCACACACGCACACACAGCACTCCTTGGCTTACTGCCCTTGTGGAATAGTGTGTATGGATGTTCAAAAACAGCGTGACTGTGATGTCCTCTCCCCCTCCTGTCGTCCACAGTGTGGAGCAGACTCCCTGGGCTGCGATAGGCTGGGCTGCTTCAACCTCAGCATACGAGGACACGGGTAAGAGAGCCATCAGGCCTGCGATTGGAGCTTACAGGATATTTATTTACTCTTTGTTTTTGTTTTTTTAAGCATCATAAGTTGTTGGGATTTTTCCTGATATATGTTTCTGTTTTGCATTTGAATAAGAATTTGGGAAGTAGAGCAGTTTTTTCAACATGAACTCATACTACCCCCCCTAGTGGTGGAGAGGAAATAAATGTGAGCTCAAGCTTGCTTGAGTCCACTAATAGAACGATTAGGCTGGAGCGAACCTACCGGCAACGAGATCTCTGGGAAGATGACTGCATGCTGCCTGTTGTCCCTGCTAGTTGTAAACTTCCTACCTGCGTCGTTCTGTTAGGAGTGCGGAATTGAAGTCTTGTGCAAGAGCTTCAAAGAGGTCTCCCGCTCCCTGCTTTTGTTGTGGGATACGGGGGGGACCAGCACTAGCTGGAAGCTATTTCACACTGTTTTCAAGTGAAACGTGGCTGCTTGCTGCGTCACGTAAACAGCCTTGGGTCTGGTAGACCGTGGGCAAACTCATCTTCATCTGACCTTCTTGTGATGAAGCTATCCCTGGTAACGGCCGCGTGCCATCGCGCGTTTCTGGGTTCGTGTGCTTTACATCTCTGTACCTGGGGTGGATGTGCGGAGGGTGGCGTCAGGGCGTGCGGGTGTTGGGCCTTTCGTCGGGTCCAGCATTCATTGCTAGCGTTCATAGTGTGAGTGTGGATCTGCGTATCACCGGAGACAAAGGTTGGAGTGACGATCTCTGTGGGCTTTTAGTGAACCTATGAGACGGTCTCTGTGGGTAGGATTGTCGAAGGGTCCATGGACAATTGGTCACAATGTCTGGCCAATCAGATAGCGTATTGATGCTGCCATGATTAGTGGTGGGAGATAGGTACTGTTACAACACACAACAGCACAGAGATCTCACACAACAACGGACACACAGCTGGCGCACACCAGCCACACACACCGCACACCAACACACACGCAATGCACACAGACTGACGTGATTTCCCTGGCCCTCTGTGAAGGCTTATCAGACTGTTCCAATCTTTCTGCTCGTGTCTCATCCTTTGTCCATAAGGGGACCGGTGTCTTCCTCCTGTCCTCTCGCAGGTCCGTAGTCGTTATCTGCGAAAGTGAAGGATGCAGTCCACTTTGCTCCAGACTTCACCCTCCACCCAGACGTCTGAGCCCTTAAATCCATTTCCAGAGTATTTTGAGTACTTTGCTCCAGACTTCACCCTCCACCCAGACGTCAGCACCAGGATAGAGAACCAAAACTCCAGACAGGTACCGTCACCTAGGCAACCCCATGAACCTTGCTGCCCGCATACCACAAAGAATTCAACAGCACCATCAGACCAAATGGCAGTTGACCGACAGGTGTGTGTGTGTGTGTGTGTGTGTGTGTGTGTAGTACCTGGAGCAGATTCGTCAGACGGTGTCGGAGAACCTGAAGATGTTAAACCATGCCCCGAGCGTCCAGATCCACGATGTGCCGTCCGACCTGTTGAACTACGAACGCACGGAGGAGGGAGACCCTGACGAGAGAGGCTCTGAGGACAACTACTCTAGGTGAACACACAGACACACAGGTGTCCAATCATATCAGTACAGTACAGATAGTCTCCCTGTGCTGAGGTGTGGTATCCAGTGTCCTAACTCACACACGTTATTACCTCAGGCCGGAAGCCGCCAACGAGTTCTACGACGGTGACCATGACAACGACAAAGAGAGCGACGTGGAGATTTGAGGGAGCGGGCCTCACCCCCCCCCCTTCTTTCTCTACTGACGGGGGACTCTGGCCATCCCTGCATCAGTTCATCAGTCATTCCACCAGCTGTACTGAGGGACTAAGTGGACTGGATCCAAAGTCAGAACACTCCTCCTCTTCATCATCCCTCTCTTTTTGTCCTCTTATTTTTTCTCTCTATGTTCATACGTACTATTTTTTATGTGTAGAGGACAGAACCATAGCAGGTCTGAGTCAGCGATTTGCGGCGCAGTCAGACTGCTGTGTCACTGTAAAGGACCCTAACCCTGGTACCGATACTACCAGATAAGCAGCTCAGCCATGCGACATGGTCAAATACACGCGGGGATGTTCGGCGTTTCCAGCCGACCCCCCCTGGTGTTCCTGTCATCGGGGTATTGACAGTTTCCAGGTGTTGAGATGTTTGCTCTGTCAGACTGCCAACACGCACAGGCCTGTCCTCAAACTAGCCAGGAAAAAAAAACATGCATCGAATATTTTGAAGTCTTGTCAACTTTTTTTTGTTTGTGTTTTTAAAAAATAAAAAAAAAATGAACCAAAGGATGTGTTGGTGGCGTTTTCGGAATGAAAGGCTGCCCTCAGCGTGACGATTATTTGGCTCAGTGTTGAATAATTCATATTCACCTACTGTAGATAGTTGTATTGTGTGTTGCTGTTAGGGAGGCAGACTGCTAGTGAAGTCAAGGAGAAGAACAAGCAGAAGTCAGGTCAGAAACTTTATTGCTCATTCATTCAGTTTCACGTTCACACTGGTACAAGACGACACTAGATACAGGTAAGGAGGTATACTAAGGGAGCTATAGACCTACAGGCTGGGGAACGGAACAGTTTAAGACAACCATGTACTCCATATAAGGATTTTGTCCTAATAAATAGCTTTATTAACATTTGAAACCCATCAATTTAACTTTTCGTTATAACAGATAGAGTAGTCGAGACACATTCTAGCTGGTGCGCCTCTGACCCAAACAGGACTCTTTGTAAAGGAACTTCAAACGAATGCGTACATATCTGGACGATACGGTAATCTTATCTCTAGCAGCTAACAACAGCAAACAACAGGGATGGCAACAGGTGATGCTTTTGTCTTGTGATGTCTCCATTCTGATCTCCAGTCAGCTCAGCCATACATAGGAGATGGTGTGTGTGTGTAGGGTGTTTGTGTGTGTGACAGAATGGTCTAAATGGTCTCAATGACCAAGATCGGATGGTGGTGGTGGTGGGGGAGGGGGGGGTATTAAAGTGCTGCTGACCATTCTGGGGTTGTGTGGTTGGTTTGGTGTGGGAGTCCTGCATCGCAGCCATACTGCGTTTCTAATGCCGGCCAACTTTTGCGTCGTGGTAACGTGGCTACAGTGAGACTGAACACAGTCCCCAGGGCTGGTAAGATCTGGGAGGCAGGGGGGAGAGGAGGGCATCCACATGGACGGGGACGGGGGACGGACAGGTTTCAGTCAGAAGTCAAATGTGTGTGTGTGTGTGTATGTGTGTGAGGGTTCTAGAGCTCCTCGCTCTCGTACAGGGGGGCAGTGTGCTGGGGGGGGGGCTCCACCGTCAGGATGGGCAGGTGGCTCAGCTGCTTCAGCTTCTTACCAGTGGGGGCAGGCTTGTTCACCCGAGCTGCAGAGAGACAAGGGAGGGCAGGGAGGAGGAGTGAGGGAGAGAGAGAGGGGGGGGGGGGGGGAGGAAAGAGGAGAGGAGGGAGGGGGAGTGAGGGAGAGAGAGACAAGGAGGGAATGGAAGACAAAGGTCAGAGTAGGTACTCACACAGCAACACACTACTCTGAACCCTTGAATCTTAATAATAGACACGCACAGACATGCCAGACATTTCCTGATTGAGACGGAAAGGAGAGGCTGACAAGAGAATGGATGGGTTTCCCTACCATGATAGAATCTTTTTAAACCGATCCGTTCACACAGTATACTTGACATATTTTCTGATCACACAGTGGGGTGGGAAATTCATTTACTGAAATCTTATTAGTTGGACCAAAATTATGTAATGTAAAAGCTATGTGCTAAATTGGCTGCAATCGCACTAATATGACTGATCGAGGACCATGAACTCAGCCTGGCTCAGCGTCATAAAGCTGTTATAAGCTCTCAGATATGAAGCAACCTTTGTTGTTAGTGGGCATGAGAGGAATGATCACCAGGCATGTGCTGCTATCCTGAGAGAGCCCTTAAAATACCCCTGCAGGCAAGACTGCTTTTCCCTGTCCCGTCTCACACTGCCTCCCTGCTCTGCCCTGCCTCTCCAAGCCTTTCCCCTATTTCGGCCCTTCTGGCTCTGCCTCTCCCTCCACCCCCATGCTCTACCTCTCCACCTTCACATTCAGTCCTCCAGAGGACCAGTCATCTTGTGTGCGTGTGTGTGACCACCTTTGATTACATCCGTTTATGAGATGCATTCACATAACAACCCTGCGAAAGCATGGCTATATTTCTTACTGACACACACGCACACGCACACACACACTCCATAGACTTACTCCCTACGTCCAGCCTGGCGTTGCAGGTAGACATGCCTGCCTCGTTGATCGCAGACAAGGTGTACCAGCCTGCGTCTGCCTTCTCCACCCGCTCCAGCAGCAGACATTGGCGCCCCGAGCCATCTTGGTACAGAAACCCCCCCTTGGGGCCCAATAAGGGCGGGGTAGGAGAGATTAGCGAATCAGAGGAGGAGAGGTCATGGGGGGGGGGGGGGGGGGAGGGCAGGACAAGGGGGGGGGTTTCACTCTACCTCATTCTGTTGGGGTCGATGCGCAGCATGTCCTTGTCCTTCTTCCAGTACAGCTGGGGGGGCGGGGAGGCGTCCACTTTGCACTCCAGCCTGACCGTGTCCCCCTCCAGCGCCCGCTGGTTCAGCATCTTCTGAATGAAGGTGGGGGGGCGCAGCACTTCCTGGGCTACAGGGGGGAGGGGGTAACTGTTTGTTACCTCACTTTCACATGAGAGGGATGAAGGGGCGGAGGGGTTTGGAAATCGCCCGGGCATGACTCACCCAGCACGTCCAGCCTCATGGTGAAACGGCTCTCCCCGGCCCGGTTCCTAGCCACGCACTCGTACACGCCGGCGTGGTGCACAGTGACAATCTCGATGAGGAAGGAGTGCAGACTCTTCTCGCACACCAGCATCTTGTGGTAGTCGTCTGGCCGGATGGCTTTGCCGTCCAGGTACCAGCACACGTCGGGTGTGGGGAGCCCGCTCACCTGCGCTCGACGTGGAGAGAGAGAGAGCGCAGGCATGAGGCTTCCTGTGGGCTCACTGTGTGTCTACTGAGACTTGCTGTAATAAGCCTGCGTACAACGTATATACAACGCATGTGTTCACCAAGTGCATGTGCGCCAAGTGTGCTGATGTCAGCACTAAGTATGTGAGTAGCACAGCATTAGGGAATGTTTACAAAGTGTGTGCGTATAAAACATGTGTGTGTGTGGAGAGGGTGTACCTTGAAGTCGATCCTGCAGAAGCGTCCCTCCTCCACGGTAAGGTCCTGGGGGACCTGGAGGAAGCGGGGAGCGTAGCATTTCTCCTGGATGGCAGATCCCTCGTTCCCATCCTTCCCCGAGTGGTGCTTTCCCCTGAAACAGGGAGACACAAGACAGAGGGGGGGGGGGGAAGGTGAGAGGGAGAGAGAGAGCGGGAGAGGATACATGGGTAGCGAGGGAGAGAGAAGATAGGAGCAAAAGAGGAAGAAGGAGGGGAGTTAAGAAGAAGGAGAGAGGAAAAGTGAATAGAGAAAGGAGGGGTTGAAGAAGGGCTATCATTACTGCTCTGCTGGCTGGCTGGCTGGCTGAGAGGGAGGTGCAAACAGGGACAAAAGGAACCCAGAGTGACTGCTCAAAAGATGTATGTATATATGTGTGTGTGTGTGTGTGTGTGTATGTGTGTATGCGTGTGTGTATGTGGAACAAGGAACATTTGAACGTATGGAGACTTTCTATGGGTCCCCACAAGTTCAAGTACTCTTTGTCTGTAGTTTGGCGGTTAGAGCTAGTCTGGTTTTAGAATTACACTAAGGGCTGCGAATAGTTTTAGGGTTAGGAGCTAGGGTTGGGAGCTAGGGTTAGGAGCTAGGGTTAGGAGCTAGGGTTAGGAGCTAGGGTTAGGAGCTAGGGATCAGGTTAGGCTTTTGGGGAAGGTTAAAATTTTCAGATTAGAGGTTTATGGATGACATAACTTTGAATGGACCTGGACATGAATTGTGTGTCTGAGGGTGGACAGTTCCAATGTATGAATGCGTGTGTTTATAGAAGAGAGACATTGTTGTTTCCAGTGAAAGCTGTCCTCCGTTGAGCCACGCTCTATTATTGTCCCTCTTACAGCATGGCCGAGGAAAAGGGAAGCCAGAGGCTGACCAGCAAACAGGTGGTGGGGGTGCGCGCACACACACACACACGCCCGCACACACACACACACACACGTCTGAAGGTGAGACCTGGCCTGGACTTGACTGTATTGCTCTGGTCTAGATTTAGCTACTCTGGTCTAGTCTGTTCTGGGCTTAGCTACTCTGCTTTCGTCTGGTCTGGGTTTAGCTACCCTGGTCTAGACTTATCTGGGTTTAGCTACTCTGGTCTACTCTGATCTGGGTGTAGCTACTCTGCTCTAGTCTGGTCTGGTCTGAATTTAGCTACTCTGCTCTAGTCTGGTCTGGTCTAGATTAAGCTATTCTGGTCTAGTCTGGATTTAGCTACTCTGCCCTCGTCTGGTCTGGTTTAGCTACTCTGGTCTAGTCTGGTCTGCTGTGAGTTTACATGGCCTGGATTATACCTACCTGGGCTTCCCTGAGCTGGACTGCTTGAGGTTTGGGTGCTTTGGCTAGTCTACTCTGGAGTGGGCTATTTGCAGAACAAGTTGAAATGCACACGTTTATGTGAGTGTGGAGCATTGGATAATATTTACCATAATCCTCCACTGTGCCGTCCCTCAGGTAAATCTGGCTGCGAGACAGACAGACAGACAGGTTTAATCAGATAGAATTGAATTCTGTCACACATTTGATAAACTGGCTGTAGGGGAAGCCCAGTCTAAACACTAAGCTTTTCAACACACTGGTACAACTAGTCAGAGTAAGTTTAAGGTCCTCCTCCTTTGATGACATCATCAGCATGAGACAACCTGTTTAGGTTTGAGACACGTGAGAGGAAGGACTGGTCAGTGAGTGTGTACAAACACAGCGTGTTCATGCATGTACGTGCACACGTATGGATGCACGTACGTCTGTGGATGGGGGGAGGGGTGGGGCATTGTTGGCAGGGTTTGCTGGTATGTATTGGGTGTAGTGGGTAACGTGTGTGTGTGTGTGGGGGGGGGGGGGCAGTCAGAATGCCCCCTTGGCACAGAGGATTCGCACTAGCTATTTCCAGCCCTGTTCTTGGAAGCGGCCAGTGGATTGGCTGCGATTCAAGAGACACGTCGGACGCGATAACGCTTCATCTCTACTGACAGATGAGCAGACAGCCATTGTTTGGAGGATGAATAGAGGGAGGGATGGACACAGGAACAGAGGGAGGGAGGAAGATGAGCGACACGAAAGATGGTTGGGCGGAAGGGTGGAATGGATGGACTGGTGGGGGACAGGAGAGAGGAGGCGGGGGAGAGATGGAAAGATGAAAGGTGGTATTAAGGAAGGATATGGAGATGGAGTGAAGAGAGAGGATAGCAGGATAGCAGGAGGGAGGGAGGGAGGGAGAGAGAGAGGGGAGGCAGTTGTGATGGACAAGGGCAGAGGGATGGGCTCTGGGACCGAATCAGAGACAGGAGGGCATAACAGAGGGAACAGCTAAGCTAGACTAAACCCTTCAGACCCAACTCACATGCTCCGATCCAGGACAGTACTGCACAGTGCCGTCGTGGACCAGCCTACACATACACACCTTGAAGGTTGTATAATAACGTTTGAATAGTGGTTGTGTACAATGTGGTTGTGCTGCAGATGACATCATATCAAATGAGTTGTTTATAGTGGTTGTACATAGTGATCGCATCTAGTGGTTAAAAAAAGGTTGGGTGGCAGTAGTAATACAGGTTTGAGAAACAGTCAACTGTGTACCTGGTCCAGCTGTGAGTCAGACGAGTTCTCCAGGTCAAACACGTAAGCAGCATTGTCTGGCCCCAGCAGCCTCCTGGCCATGCGCTCCTCGTAGGAGAGTTTCTATTGGACCGCGCAACACACAGGAAACCACCGTAATCGGTCAGGACCAAGGCTTGAGTTACTTAGTTGGTGATGTTGCTACAGTTTGAAGAGTGTCAGGGCCCCACGCATGCGCACAAACACACACAGACCTGGCTGTTTCTCCTGCGAGCCTCCTTACTGCGGAGCTTGTTCTCCAGGTCCTGGATGAGAGCGTCCTTGGACCCCTGAATCTGCTCGTCCGTGGAGCAGGACGCAGGCCGGGGCGCCACTGCTTTCTTCAGGACAGGCTTGGGGAGGCTGGGGGCGGGGCGGAGGGGCAGGATGGACAGACGCATGAGATGAGAGAATAACTTATGCTTCACGTTGTTTGACTTGGACTAGGCTGGACTCATGGAAACAAAACAACTCTATGGTTATGTGTAAAGGTATACTGGACCTATAGTAGAATGTATACCAACTGTACAACTTTACCGTATGGACTATATGAGGAATACTTAATGTTTTCAGACATTATAAAGCCTTTCTACTGTATATTGACTATGTGAGTCCTATTCTCTGCATATGGACTACACACTGTATGTGTCCTATATATACACAGTACTGTATGTGTCCTATATATACACAGTACTGTATGTGTCCTGTGTTAACTCACATGTTTGGAGACCCTCTGTAGCCGGACGGCAGAGACACACAAGAGGGAGGGGGCACGTTCTGCTGGGGTAGGGGGGCCACCATGGGGAGGGAGGGGGAAATCCCGGGGGCCATGGGAGAGAGGGGAGCCTGGCTGGGGGGGTTCAAAGACAGTCCAGTCATCGACGGCGGGTCAGACCTCCTTGGGAGGGGGCTGGGGGGTGAGAGAGGAGAGCGGGTTGGAGAAGGAGGCTGGGGGAAGGGGCAGGTGGGGGAGAGCTTGGACTGGGAGGGCAAGACGGAGCAGAGGTAGGCGGCCGGGGAGGGCCTCTCCAGATGGGTGCTGATGGTGGCGCTGCCCGCGCCCACGCTGGGCACCCTGGGGATCAGAGTTATGGTGGAGCGCATGGGCCCACGAGAGGGGGGGTCTGGCAGGGCGGTGGAGGGCTGGGAGGTGGGGGGAGGGGAAGTGTAGGTAGGGGAGGTGGCAGAAAAGGTGGCGGCAGGGGTGGTGGAGATGGGGGAGCTGAGGTTGGAGGAGGAGGGCGAGCTCTTGCTGCTGCCATTGGCTTGGGGAGGGACCTGGGGCGGAGCTAGGGGCTGGAGCGGCACCTGGGGGTGGTTCTGGGTCTGGTTCTGAGAGGGGGCCTGGGGAAGAGCCTGGGCGCTCTCGTAGCTGGGGGCCTGGAACTGAGGCTGCGACTGGATGAAATGACGGGGGCGGGCATAGTTGAAGGCTGTGGGGGGGTAGAGGCTGGGGGAGAAGGTGGGCAGGTCACTTCGGCTCATGCTGCCTCCAGCTGACTCCCCTCCACTCGGGAAGCACGGCCTAATGGGAGTGAACAGCTTGGGGGTGGGCTGTCTGGCTGAGGGCTGGGGTGGGGACGTGGTCGTTGCTGAGGG
>BROE01000006.1:15422867-15500569 GCA_036571765.1 Plecoglossus altivelis
AGTCACGGCGGCGTTAACAAGATCGCGGGAGAAAACAATGTTTGAGATCCTGAACTTGAATCGCACACAACTTCGACCTGTTCATCCAGGACCAAACTCCCACGGAGAGGAACTGAGCTACATGTTCGGTTGTGGCCTTCAGGTAGCTGCACCTGTGTGTCTTCTGCGATGCCCATGGCTGCGATATCTGCATCTGGGTCTCTGGTTTCAAGTCCTCATGATCCGTATACATTCCCTTTCTGACAGATGGACAGCGGCATACAAACACACATACACACACACACACACACACACACTCAGATCAGGTGATCCTGCTTCCATTATGCAACAGAGGGTACTTGGGGAAAAATGAAGTGGTCCAAGAGAGAGTGTGTGTGTGTGTGGTTTGCCAGAGAGAGGACATGCAACAGGAGATGTCTGTTCTATAGAACAGTCCCAGAAAGCAACAGCTACTTATCCTCTTTGACATATAGTCAATAACAGCGAGGAGTTGTCCAGGATCGTTACTGCATCCTTTTTAAATGAATCAATCAAACCTACTAATAATCTGATCATGTGCATACATACATACATACATTTTCAGAAAACAATGTTGATCATTACTAAGACAAGCGGACGTCTATGTTGAAGACAACGCTGGTAAACAAGGTGCCCTTCCCTTTAGAGTCAGAGGCAGCGACCTGCCCCAGGATCTAAAACAGCTAAACAGGCATTTAAGAAGACCTTTTGACACATATTCGCGCTAGGAGTTCGCACCACCTTACACAAGCACGCACCCCATGACAAAACCGTCTTAATTTAAGTGATCGAGTTATCGAATGGACCAGTGAAGTTGTAGCTCAACTGTACTGCAGCAAGATCCGAAAAGTTAAAAAAGGGAAGAGAAGCTTTGGTGAAAGTTCAAGTGCATTGCATCGCAGGTTCTTGACATCACATGAAGATTGGTTTACCAGAATATGAATACATTCAGGAATACAGAACTTCAAATGATCGTACCGTTGCACCTGAATTTTCAGCGTCACTCAGGATCAAGAAACAAACCAACACGGTGGAAAGAATTCTAAAAAACAAGACTAGAATTATATATACAGAGCCAATCCTACCTGTGAGAGCCCTCAAATCAAATACATTGAAAAAACTACCAGCGTCTGCGTCCACATCAGTCTGACAAATGTTACTGAATTAAGAAACCCGAGTGAAAGAGCTTGGTGACCACATGCGCGCTCTCGTTCGGAATGCCAAGCGCGTGCGCGCACGAGCTGATATGGGTTTGACAGCGACCCCAGACCCACACTCTCACATGGACTTTTTTTTAGCCACAAGTTCTTGATGCACTTGAAAGCAAACTGAAACTCGCGGACGTCAAGAGAGCGCGCCTGGCGCAAACCTTGGCACAGACGTCGACGTTAATGTAAATGGGGCGGGGGGAGGGAGAGGGGGGGGGGGGGGGGTAGCTTCGAACGAGCCCTACTTGGAACTTGACCGGATGAACAATAGGTAATGGCGCCCTCTTCAGGTACAAGCATAAAGCTACAAAACAAAGACTTCACCTCAAGGCTTTGGCGTCATTGCCCCTCCCAAAATGGGGGCTTTGAGACTCCTGTGTGTCCTGTTACAGGTAAGGACCAACATGCAGGAACTAATGCTGTGCCTCTCTGTGAGCAGGGAGAAACTCACTCGTCCTCCAGCAGGAAACAGCTGTCCTCCGGGGGGCTGTCGGGCCACTCTGGAGGGGGGATGGCTGAGGTGTCACACAGCAGCGACGGGCTGCTCTCCTGCTCCTGTTTGGGGGATGGCTGGTGGAGAGGGGGCGGGGTCTGCTGCTGGTGGGGCGGGGCCTGCTGCTGCTGCAAGGGTGGCGGCTGTTGTTGGGGGGCAGACTGATAGGGTGGCTGGTAGGGTGGCTGATAGGGGGGCCCGTAGGGGGGCTCATATGGGGGCTCGTACGGGGGGTCATACAGCTGTTGGACAGGGGCTTGTTGAGGAGGTGGGCACTCGTTCTCCAGCTGCTCTTCCAGGTCTACAGGGGGACAGGGAGAGAGGGGATGAGGGGGGATGATGTCTGAGTCCACTCAGACGGGATGAGTGGGAAGCTGTTACAGTGTGCTGGTCTCACCCATGTAGACTTCCAGCAGGGCGCTGCAGGACACTGTGCCATACTGGTTCAGAGCCATACACTTGAACATCCCAGAATCCTCCGGAAATGCCTCGGTGATCACAAGGGTGCACAGCTCCTCTAGCAGGGAGAACACACATGCAAAAAGACACACACACACACACACACAGACAGATCAGAAAACCACACACAGGTCAGAGATCCATATACACAATTCATCGATGCAAAAATCAACACACACAGATCACAGGAACACACACAGGCCATACATCCACACAAAGGTCACAGAAACATACACATGTCCTAGGTACTCCATCATATACATACATACACATACAGGTCCTGGGTACTCAATTATTATGTAAACACATACACACACAGACCATAGATACACAGAAACACACTGACTTTAGATTCCTTTAGATTTGGCTGTACGGAGCGAGAGAAAGGGTGAACCATTGGGGAGAGTTGACACTCACCTGGGACAGACACTGAGCTGGCCTCTGAAACACACACAGTGCGCCGAAGGTCAGCGATTTCGATATTGATATCACCTCCTCCACCTCCCGCTTACTCTTTCCTCCCTCCCCTCCTCCTTCCCCGTCACCTACTCTTCCGGAGGATTCTGAAGTCGGCCGAGTCCAGGATCTGCTCGTCCTCACGGTACCAGAGCACCTGCAATGGCGGTGTCCCCCGGATGCGACACTCCAGCACCACCAGCTGCCCCTTGACCGTGGTGACATCATGAAGACACTGGGAGCGGGATGGCAGGAGTTCACACAGACACACACGCAGGACCACAGATGCACACACACAGGCTCGTCAGTTCTCTGGTCTCAAGTCAGCATTGCTTTGTATGAAAATGTTTTCTAAAACGTTCAACAAAGGTTTCCTTTTCACTCAATTAGATTATTATTCGTCTAATCTGTGTTTGCGGAGCTTCCCAGCCTAGTCCTTCTTAGGGGCCACTACTGGGATCAGTCATGGGGAAGTTTTGGGTCAACTCTCTAGCATGGTTAACTCATTATTCTGATCACTACATTGGGCTACACACATACACATAGGATTTACAAATGCGAACAAAATATATAATGTATAGGCTTTAGGTGTTTTTTAAGGTTAATGCTGGTGTTTTTAGTATTATTAGTACTTTAGTATTATTGTCTATATTGTTATACTAATATTTGTACGATCATATCTGTATATATTTGATTCTGAGCCATATACACTTTGGGTCAAACTTTTAGGAAACAAAGACCAACAGTTTCACTGCACCCACACTTGTGACATGCAGACACAACACTTGTGAAATAACTAGGGACTTGAACCTGATACTTTTGCTCTGGCAGAGACAAGCCTTCAGTAGTAAGTCAGCTGTCTGCCTCTATTCTATATATAAAACAACAATAAGAATCTGCCCTTCCTCTCCTCAACAAGTGTCTTCTAGCAACATGCCAGTGTAAATCTGTGATAATTGGCTGGCTGAGAAGGATACGACACCTAATAGCATCAATTTGCTGTTGCCCTTGCTCTACCGCTTGCGTAAAGGCCTCAGAAATCGGAGCTGACTGGTATCATTTCAAGTCTCCCTATGCGTAAAGGCCTCCAGTCAACCTTGACCTTCACCCTGCCTCTGTCTTTGTTGTGCTCTGTGGCGGCCTCAAACGAAGCTGCAGTTCCTCATGCAGCCAGCAAGTGGGGGAAGAGATCAGGTTCCTGATCAGCTGTGGTGCTCAGTAGAGCTCAGGTGCGATGGCGTATCAGGACACAGCTTACCTTGACGAAAGTCGGAGCCACTCCCCCGCTGCCTGTGTACTGTTGGGAGTGCGAGGGGCTTTGAGTCTGGGGAAGAAACCACACAGGTGTTCCCCATGAGTAAGTAGCACATTCACTTCTACAGGGTAAAGAGTGTGTGTGTGTGTGTGTTTACTCTCTGAGGGCTGATGCAAAGGGGTTGCACCAGTGTGGACTGTCTCTGCTGGAGGATTGTGGCAGCGGAGGAGGATGAGGAGGAGGATGAGGAGGAGATCTCTCTGGCGCAGGAGGAGATGGTCAGCGACATGGTGCTGGTCTTCTTCTGGACACCCTGGACGCTGCACACACATCGGCGCTGCCTTGTACTCATGTCATCGGACTAATTGGTGTGCTAACTTGAGATTGTCAAAGTGTGTTCATGTGTGGAGTCGAATGTATACTGTTCCTTTGTAAGTGTGTGTGTGTCTGTGTGTGTCTTACTGGGCCATGTTTCAGGCTGTTCCAGGGGAAAGAGACCGCTCTGTCCACACGGAGGCTGGGCCCTGCAGCTCTTGGTCAGGGGAAAGAGAGAGTCACACACTCCTATTCCTAGGATGTAAGAGGAAGAAACCAAAGGAGGAAGCCTTAGGATACACACTAAGGAGACAATCTGAGGCGACAACTTTAGCACTCAACTTAAGGAGACTACTTCAGTAGACAACTTTAGCACACAACTTGAGGAGACTACTTCAGTAGACAACTTTAGAACACAACTTGAGGAGACTACTTCAGTAGACATCCTGAGGAGATGCATGGAGGAAGGGAGCAAGAACAATGACAACAATCTAAGATGGCACCGCAGAGCGCACCCTCAGCCGGTCAGTGCGCTCTGTTAACTGTAAAAGAGACAGAACCCCTTCAAAGCGACTCGGCTGGACTCTCCAGCCACCGTCAAGCACTGTGCTGACCAGCTGTCTCTGGTGTCCACCAACATCCTCATCACCACCACGGAGACATGCCATTTGCCAGCTTACCTCAAGTCCTCCACCATCATCCCAACAGGACTCAATGATTTCAGGCCTGTCGCCCCCTGACCTCTGTGGTAGGAATCCTTTGAGCAGGAAAAACCCAGCCCCACTCAGCCCCATTACCCAGTACGACTCCCCCAGTCAACACTGTGGAGGCCTTCTGCTTCCTGGGTACCATCCTCTCCCAGGATCTCAAATAGGAACTCAACATCTGCTCCCTCACCAACAAAGCACAACAGAGGATGTACTTCCTACAGTAGCTGAAGAAATTCAACTTGCAAGGAACAATGATGGTACACTTTTACACAGCCATCATTGAGTCCAACCTCACCTCCTCCATCACCACCTGGTATGTTGCTAACACTGCCAAGGACAAGAGGACACCAGCGCATCGTCCACACCACTAAGAAGGTGATTGGCTGCAGTCTGCAAGACTGCATCTGATTCCTCCCACACTGGGCGCACGCTGTTCCTGCCACTCCCCTCTGACAGGAAGCTACTAACACTCTGACACTTTAACACGTACAGCACTACGGCACTCTTTCATTTGTAGTTTTACTTTGTATTTTATACTACAAGGTTTTGTCAGTATTTTACCGTCAGTTTCTTTGACTGAACACATTTAAAAGATTCTATATGTTCAGTATTTGTTTACTCTACTTGCCTACCCTGGTAAATTCCTTGTGCACAGAAATTAAACTTCATTCTAATTCTGAAGAATCTAGATTCAACACTGTTGGGAGAATTGACCACAGTACTACCCAACTCATACATTTTGTTACAGTGTTGTTCATGAAAGACCACAGTCCCACCAAGCAAAAATGTACAAACAGCATGTAATCCATGTGAAAAGTGCCCAGAGTCAGATGATTTATAAAAAATTCTAATTATATATATATATATGTATATATTTATTTTTCTTCTAAATGTATATTTATGCTATTTAAACATGGGTCCCATCGGACCATCAGAAACACTGTCCTCACCATACAGAGAAATGAATGTCTGTAGGCATCATTGTCATTAGTACAGGTTAGATCATCAACAGTCTGTGCTAAAGGGAGGAAGTGTTTGTTGTTGTTGTTTGGTCAAGGTACTGCTAATCTAGTTTGAAGCTGCCCCAAGCCCCAGGCTGATGGATACTGGCACAAGGCTGAGGCTATTTATACAGAAAGGAGATCCCACGGTAACACACACATTCCCTCCCCCCAACACACACACACACACGAGTGCATTGGATGCCACTGTCCATCCATTGTGTGAACTGAACACACCCAACTCAGTCAACAGAAAGTCTTGGTGGCAGGATCTGTTGGTGATCCCTCGTCTCAGTGATGGCTGGATCTGTTGGTGATCCCTCGTCTCAGTGATGGCTGGATCTGTTGGCGATCCCTCGTCCCTGTGATGGCTGGATCTCTTGGTGATCCCTCGTCTCAGTGATGGCTGGATCTGTTGGTGATCCCTCGTCTTTGTGATGGCTGGATCTGTTGGTGATCCCTCGTCTCAGTGATGGCTCGATCTCACGCCTGTCAAGCTCAGCCTCCCTGGCAGCCTTATTTCAAAGCTCCTGGCTAGGCTGCTGTCCATCCTGAGACAGAAAGGTTGGCCAACAAGCCTCTCCTTCCTCTCCTTCCTCCCCTCCCCCCAGTCTCGCCCTTACAATCTGACACAAGGCAGGTCAACATTTCATCCTCTTAGCCAATGTGGTGTGTCGTTATCCTCTCGGATAACCTCTCGGATAACGAAACCATGTTTCATATCAAGAGCCGGAGAGGAAATGTCTATAAGTTGGCACGGATGTGATTAAACAGATGCTGTTGCGTTGCATCTCTTTCAAGAACACTTGACTCACTGTTGTAAACAATGTTATTATCAATAAATGAAGCTTTCCAATACAAGATATCAGGGCTCTTCAGCAAATTATTCAAGATCTAGATTGCAAAATATGTAGGATTTCAAATGGAATGCTATTATTTACTAAGCTGTCCTTCAATGATAAATACTCTGTACAATCCCAGCTGGGTACAGCTCAGATTCCTCTAGCTCCACCTCAAAAAATGTTGACGTGTCCTGCCTGTATGGAGAGATTCCCCAAATCATCCAGCCAAACCCATAAGGTCAGAAGTCGTGCTCTATGTGCTTGTGGATATGTGCTCTAATCACAGTGGATCAAGTCTTTCCTGGAACCTTTCTCCCTGATTGCTCTCCCACCTCTGCCCAGCAAGAAACTCTGTGGCTGGGATGACTTAGAAACCACTCCTGCTTTGGGCTGTTAACAGGAACCATGGGCACTCCCATCGCTGCTGTTATAAAGGCCATTTTAAAAGTAAATAATGACCCAAAGCGCCAATCATCTTATCCGACCTGAGAGACTAATGAAAGGGTCTGCGCCTCTACCCCTCCTGGTGGAGAGAGATCCGACCCCTTACCTCTGTGGGGGCTCCAGCGTAGCCCCTCGTTGGTGGGTAATCTGAGCTAACCCTGCGAGCCGGAGGCTAATTTGGTTTCTGCTCCAGCGTGTTGGATTTAGAAACACATGGCGTCAGATAAATCTCCCACCCTCTCTCGCGTTTCTCGTCTCTCCCTCCCTCCCTCCCTGTTGCTCCTGTTTCTCCTTCTCCACCTCCTCAAATCTCCCACTCTTTCCCTCCCTCTCTGTCATACTCCCTGCTCCTCTCCCACAATGACCCAGCCAAGACCAGGGGTCTTAATTTCAATTTTCCTCCCCCACATGCTGTACGCAGAGCCCAAACTTCTCGTTGGACAACCGGGCCCTCAACCACAAAAGGAACAACAGCCTTCAACGGTGGTGCCTAGCATTTTGAAATGTGAACAAATTCGAGGAAGGGGTTATATAGTCACAGATTGACACCCTGACCCCCCCCCCACACACACACACACACAGGGTCAATGGGGTTGGGGGGCTGGGGTCCAGGTGTTAAGAGAGAGCTAGACAGTAGGCCGACAACCTCAAGGGGCTGTCTCACTATGGGCCTAGGCCCCTAAAGCAATCTCCATTCAGCCTTTAATGTCCAACCTTCATGCCTGCGATACTCTCTGAAACACAACCATTTTGATTTCCTGAGATGCGGCAAGCCCACAATAAACATGCGAGGGTGCCAGTTAGTGTAATCATAATCCTGCAGTACCATTCCACCAGCTTTAGAAGCTTTGTGTCTTCCAAATAGCCAGCTGCTGAAGCGCTCTCCAACATTCCCAGCACTGTCCGGTCCAGCATTCCTGTAGAACATTCCGGACCCGGACTGCATTCCCGCTCCCCCATCCACAATACCCTGGCCAACTATGATAGGACAGCTCTACCACCAGGCAGTTAGTTAGACATTAGACATTATAAAAACAGTTGAAACAGATGCGTTTGATGATATGAGACAAGGAGTGGGCAGGAATTCCTATTATTCAGGTAGTCGTCTCAGTTATTAGTAAACAGATCGACAGGAAGTCCAGTGATACAAGTTATACCAGTGCAGCCATCCAGGTTGTAACTCATAGTAAACTCATGTTCCTGTTGGTTGAAGCTGTGAATCGCATACTGGACCATGTGAGCGTGATAGAAAGGCATTCTGACCTTTTTGCGATGTATCATGTTTGAGATGGGTTGCTGCTGTTGTTTTGTTGTGTAACACATGGCTCACTGTTTCTCGTCTTCTCTCTTCTCACTTTAGGAACTGTGCAGTTCTAGTCTATATATCTATATTTCTTGCATTTACCATATAGTATACAGTTTGTTAAAAATTTGGATGAAGTATCTGAATGAACAAATGTAAATTCCTTGATCAACTAGCACTAAAGTGGACTAATCCTTCCACAAAAGCCATATAGATGACAGTTCGTAGTCCGAATTACAAGTTGTTGTGTATGTTCTACTGCACATGTGACCTGAGCCTGTGGAAGTGACCTCACTGACCTCTGTCTATGCCAACCAGGAAGTGTCATCCTTAATAAGCAGTTGACATCCAATCAGCAGACAGCTTTTCTTATTCGTAAATCCTGTAGGGGACAGTTGTCCAGATAGAGTGCAGTTGCTATAGTATCACACAAAGAACTCCAACAGTAAACTAACAAGAGCAAATTAACCAATAGCACAACCTTTGACATAGCGTGTTTATCGTGTTTCTGTCGATCGGGATAAAAACAATGAATTGTCAAACAGGCAAACATGCACTCACACTCACACAAACACACCCACACCCATATCGCACAGGGTTGTGATATGAACGGTGTTGCCTGTATAATCCCTGCTGCAGCTCCCCTAGTTGTCTTCACCGGACAGATTTAGCAGGAGGGTCACCTGACCTCCGGGGACCCAATCCTAGCGCTTGCTTTGCAGAAGGTGTTGTAAAAGCACGTCTGACGTTTCCTGCAGCCCCCCCCCCCCCCCCCCCCCCCCCCCTCCCCATCCCCCAGGCGCCACTCTGCCCGACTGAGTTGCCTCACCCTGCTGGCGACGACACATCTGACACACTCCTCCATGTCCCCTGCATCAACAGCCCGGCAGATGCAACAGGGTTTCAGTCCATTTGACCCAGGGGTGTCTTAGCCCAGAGCTGCCTAGCATCTCCCCGGGGCCCAGCTCCGCAGACGGCCCGTCGGCCTGCTCAGTCTGGTCCCTCACAGAGACAAAGGGCAGCCAGTTGCTAGGGATCACAGCCTGGCTTCTCAAGACTAACTGTTGGTCTTCACGGCCTTGCTACATACGCAGCCTGTCCCGTTCCTCAGACTAGGCCAGACAACTGGGCTCCCACCGCAGTCTTGAAAGATAGATGACTAAGCAGACAGATTTAGCCTTGGGGCCTAACAACAGCCCTGCAGGCTCTGAGCTCCTAGTCTCCTGGGCAAAGAAGCGCATAACCATACGAGACCGGGCCAGAGCAGACCATGCCAGGCTAGGCCAGACCAGACGAGGCAAGACTGGACCAGACCAGGCCAGATTAGACCAGAACAGGCAAAACCAGGCCACATTATACCAGGTCAAGACAAATTATACAAGACCAGGCAAGACCAGGCCAGATTAGACCCAACCAGGTAAAACCAGACCAGACCAATATAGAGCAGACAAGGCCAGTCTAGACCAGACCAGACCAAACCAGGTGACAAGACCAGGCCAGACATCTGATCTACGCCCAGAGCAGCTGGATTAGATCTCAGACACGCAGCAGTCTACCTGTCCTCCTGGGTCTGCCTCCCCAACAACCCCAGAGAGGAGCTCCCATGCCAGGCCTTACCAGTAGATCACAGAGGTAGAAGGTGGTTTTGTGAGGATAAGTCCAACAGCAGGGTTGGTTGGCACTCGAGGCTCCGGTCCTCTCTTGTCTGTGCGACGGATCCCTCTCTTTCTGTCCCTGGTGTGCTGCTATGCCCAGAGCCTCAACTCTGCTCTGCTTAATGACACACACACACACACACACACACACACACACACAGGGAGCTGAGGGACGGGCATGGGGGGTGAGGGTGCGTGTGTCAGGGGGGAAGAGGGGGGCTGAAGGGGCAAAAGAGAGATTGGGGGGGGTGGGCTAGGATGTTAGCTAAAGTATCTTGTATCAAATTACATCCCCCCCCCCCTACTGACTGAGCTGACTCCACAGTAAACCATAGAGACCTAAGCGCTCCCCCCCTCAAATATAGAACCAGTGGCTCCCCTCCATGCCTCCCACCTCCTCCCTCCCACTGACTCCAGCAGGTGGGAGTGGCCTTGGCCACCTCCTCGCAATAACCACGGGAAACATGACTGGGTGGTCTACAAACGGGTGTTGTTTTTATTCGTTTCAACATTGTTTCTTCATACAGTTCTAAGACTTTACTGTATTAGTGTGACTAATTTACTTCATCGTTTGGTATACAGTACATTGTTGTTCATAAGAGTTCCAGTGCAAAAATAAAGCCAAGGTCACATCAACAAATAAACAAGATTAAGATGTCTTAATTTCTATTAAATGCACAAATCAGAAGATTAAAAGAAATTATATAATTTGTAAATATTTATCTATATATAAATTGATCTTGTTATCAGCAAGGGTGGGAAAAGTTTTTTTCTTTCAACACATATCGCAGTTAGAATGGTGAGACTGTCTGGTCCCCCATTCAGTCATCTTCATTCAAATTTTCCCATTACCAACACATATCCTTCCCAAATTCAGTCTCCCTTCCAAAACATCCTCCTCAAATCACCCTCCACCAGAACACACACACACACAAACATGTTGTCATTGGCAACATTCCATACCTGACACACACCCGACTATCATCAACCTTCTGGATCCTTCTTAAACACCTACAGCTCCTGTACATCCCCCTCTTCATCAACATGGTCACCGTCATCATCCTCTTCGTCTTCTGAAGGGCTCCTGGTCTCTGACCAGACTTAACAGTTCTTTCTCTATGAATTACCGCTCCAATCACCTATCAGCTAACTACAAAAAGCTCAACAGCATAGAATCCGGAAGATGTATTCAGCTAAATTTAAGTCACAGAAAGTCCGAGTGAGTGAACACACGAGGAGTCATGCTAATCGAAGCGGAGTCTTTACCAAGAAGTACCAAACTGTTGCTGATGCCTACAACCTAGAGGCTTTTATAACTGCAATACCCTAGCCCCACATTGTCAAGTCTTCAATTGTTTGTTGCAAAATGTTTTTGTTTTGCTGTTTACAACATGCTTACAGACCAGCTGCAATATTCCTGTCAAGAAAAACGAGCAGGTATAACTGTTCAAATACCATCTAGATCAAAAGATACGTGGCCACAATACTAGCCATAAAAGGAAAACAAAGGAGAGAACAGAATTAAATAACTAAAAAAAGCACAAAAAAAAGAAACATGAATTTCAGAGTATGAGAACAGGACCAGGAATCAGTTGTCCATCATTCTGCCACATCCGAGTTAAGCAGAACCTGCAGACCCTATAAACCTCCAGGAGAACGAACACTTCAACGCAGGTATGCAAGCATCGGTGTTTGCAGCCTGACGTCTGATTCCATCGCTGTTGATCCATGTGACGTCACTTTTTAGTTCAGAGTAAAGAAGGAGCGGGTAGAAGCATCTAGAACGTGTGTGTTCACATCGAGTGCAGAGGACGGGCTTAATGCTCACTTGACCAAGCCACTTCCTGCATACACACGTACACACACGTACGTACACCAGCCCACGTATAAAACATCTATAAAACAGTGCAAATAATACCAGTATGTACATCAGATGCCATCCAAACCCCCAAACAGCTTAGAGTCAGCCCAGAGTCAGCTGTCTCTCTGAACGTGTTATTAAGAATGTTGGGACAGATGGAGAAAGAGGTCTATCTACAGAGTCTACAGACTGCCCATCCAAATGGTATTTATAGAGAAGAATGCTCTACTGTGCTCTACTGTATGAACGTCTACCAGTGATACAAACCAGCCACTCTCTCTATAACTAATCTGAACTTGTCTGAACTACACTTCCCCCGTCACTATAATTGATCTGAAGTTGTTTCAACTAGTCGGAACTTATCTCTTTATAAATAATCTGAAATGTCAACTAGTCAGAACCAGTATATCCCAATAGCTAATCTAAACCGTTCTCAACCAGTGTGAACTAGTTTTGCTCTATAGATATTCTGAACGGGTTTTAATAAGTCTGATATCTCTATACCAAATATAAACTTGTCTCAACTAGTTTGAGCTGGTCTTTCTATAGCTAGTTTGAACGGCTCCCTCTATTGAAGTTGTAATTGCAATCTGAACAGATTCCAGTTATGAACAGGTGCGCTACAAAATGGCCGACTGTCTCTTCTTCCAAAGCGAGGACTCTGTATCTACCTCCCTGAGGTATACATCATTACACAGCCTTGGTAAAGCAATAATACTGAATGGTAGTCAATGTCTCCAAATTCCATAAACATGATTATAATAAAGAGCAACAACTATGTGACCATATAGTGATCCACAGATCAAAAATCAACAAGTAGATACATTTTGTACATAAACATGAGTTGTGCTTTCAAGTCCCTGTGGTGTGACATAAGACAGGGGAATAATGTGTTGGAGTGTAATGCGTTTGAAAGGACTACTTCTCCCCGTGTCTTGGATCCGGAATGTTCCCTGTGCCAGACCAGACTAGTGGAACAAGGAGCTATCAGATAAACACCACCCGGTCACCCAGACAAGCTGAGTTTAAACCGACAAATGTAGCTGAGACTCTCCAGTTGATCAGGACGGGTCGGACGGACAAGAGTTCAGGATCAGACACGACGAGCGGAGCAGGCATCACCAGTTGAAGAGGGAGTTCTGTCCGAGGGTCATGAAGTAGATCTGGCTGCTTCCGCCAGATTGAACCGACGCGAAAAACACCTTCGGAGAACGAGGGAGAGAGAGAGAGACAACGTCAGCACGTTCACCCCAAACCAATCGAAGACGCGCCACTACGACCGGCATTACCTTGTCGTTCCTCTCGCACAAGAACTTGAGTTTCTGAGCCTTCTTGTGCATGAAGACGCCCTCCAGGTTCCCTGTGTCAGCAGAGCGCAGCTCGATGGCCTTGTCCCCCCAGCCCATCACCTGGTTCGACTGCAGGTAGGCTGCAGGGAAAAGGAGAGAGGGAGAGAGAGAGAGGGAGAGAGGGAGGGAGAGAGAGAGGGAAGGAAAGAAGAGAGGGGGCGAGAAGTGTTGAGAGAAGGAGCAAGGGCGCAGACAAGGAAGAGAGCAAGGGTAAAGGTAAGCGATGGAGCGAATGACAGGAGAGAGAGAGATAATAGGGAGGTAGAGAAGGGGAGAGGGTTAGGGGCAAAGAGGCCACAGTTCAATTCAATTCAGCGTTATCATCTTCTACAGTCTCTACAAGCACATTGCCGAAGCTAGAGGAGCAACGAAAGACAACCACACATCAACAGTACCAGTCAGAAGTAACATAAGGAACGACAGCTAGAACAACAGTTCTGCCTCTCCTACAGAACTTCAGCAAGGAAACCAGCTCATCTGTGTGTATAAATCACTACATGCAGTCATGTATGCGGGAGAAAGTGATGGGAGTGATGGCACCCCCCCCCCATTCCCACGAGTTTTGACTGGCCCCCATGCCCCTTTCACTAGCCCCCTCAGGGGCGGGGCAGTGCAGGGCTGGTGCCTGGGCGTGACCAGAGCGCAGTCTGCGGTCGGTCCGTCGGAGCCTGCGGCCACAACAAGGAGCTGACAGAAACAGTCCTGCTCTGAGGCAGCGTGGGAGAGCCGCTAGCACTGACTCACCACCAGTTACCTCAAATATCGTGCAGAGGTGGACCGTTGCTCTCTCACTCTCGACTTCTCTTTCTCTCTCTCTCCCACTCCTCTCACCTACCTCTCTCTCTCTCGCTCCTCTTACCTTCCTCTCTCTTTTCCCCCTCTGTCTCTCTCTCCTTCCTCTCTTTCCCCTTTGTCTCTCTCTCTTTTTCCCCTCTGTCTCTCTTTCCTTCCTCTCTCTTTCCCCTTTGTCTCTCTCTCTTTTTCCCCTCTCTCTCTTTCCTTCCTCTATCTTTCCCCTCTCTGTCTCTCCATCTCTTTCCTCTCTGTCTCTCTCCTTCCTCTCTCTCTTGCCCATCTCTGTCCCCCTCTCCTTCCGCTCTGTCTCTCTTCCTCTCCGACTCTCTCCTACCTCTCTTTCTCTCTCTCTCTCTCATCAACACCTACCGTGAACTTTCGCAGGTGTGACGTGTATCAGTGCCTTAACTATCCTTGCCTGTGTGCGTGTTTGTGTACAGCTCGTGTCAAGCTGTGCGTGCATGGAGCTTGCGTACAATTGATGTTGTATGTACTTGCTTGCTATGTTAACTATAGTTGGTGCGCAACTTGTGTGCGTGCGCAGTTTGTGCATGTGTAGGTGTGTGCGTGTGACTTACCAACAGAGGCGGGCATCTCTCCCCATTGCAGCACAGTTTCCTTGGTGATGCGTCCGTACATGTCGATGAACACGCCCTCGTCCTCATAACATACCAGCACCTCTGTGCCTCTGCTGCTAGGGAGGATGATGATGGCATGGGGTCGGATTACACCCTGGATCTGACACACACACACATGCACTCAATTCAGAATCAGTCCATGTGACTCAGTTGTTAGCCTAAGTATAAAAATCGACTCCATAAAACGCAAAGCTCAGTGTCTCCCTTGGAACGCATTTTTGCACTGATACAACAGAGCAGGCAACAGCCTCCTTTAACACAACTGTTGCACCTCTGCCCCTCCCTTTGAACCCCACCCCCACATCACCACCACACACACCTACAAGTGCCACTTGCGCCTGGTCATCTTTCTAGGGTGATAGGCCAATTAAACAACTACCAAATGATACACAAGTTCCACACATCAATGACATTGCGTTACAATTACAGTTTTATAACTATGCTAGCACAACAAGAAAAGTTTATGCTTCTTTGTATTCATTAGCGCTCTAAGTCATTCTCTATTCTACATTCTCCAGCTGCCCCAGCCTCTGCCCCAGCCTTAGTCTTCAGCCTCAATGCTCCATCTTCAGCCTCAGCCTAAGGTCTCAGCCTTCAGCCTCAACACCCAGCCTCAACCCCCCAGCTCCAGCCTCAGCCTCCAGCATCAGGTCTCCAGCCGCCTCATATCTCCAGCCTCAGCGCCATACTTGCCGGAGAGGAACCGTGTGTCCCTGGAGGCCATGGAGGGGCGTGCTGTGGCCCCTGTGCCCAGCTGGCATCCTCCAGGGCCACCACTATCCTGAGCATGAGCACGGGCATCCACAGACGCAAAGCGATCTTAATCCTCTGGCGAGGGAGACGCATCATCTCATTCTTTAATGCTGCCACGGCAACAGGCACCGAGAGACAGAGAGAGAGAGAGAGAGAGAGAGAGAGAGAGAGAGAGAGAGAGAGAGAGATGGGAAGAGAGAGAGAGATGGGAAGAGAGAGAGTGGTAGTGTGAGGGAACAGAGACAGAGAGAGAGAAAGAGCAAGCAAGAGATGAAGACAGATAGTGCAGAGAGGGAAAAAAAAGAAATTGTGGGTCTGTGTGGGTGTTTTGCGTGTCGTGTGTGCGTGCGTGCGTATGAAGTCAAGGAGCGACCAGATGAGTGGTGTGCCGGCGAGAGTGAGCAGCGAGAGCAGAGTGAGGATGGGAGGATGGATGGAGAGAAGCGGTAAGGCACCAGTGTCTCTGCCTATTGCTGATGTTCTCTAAATATACCAGAGTTATCAGAAAAAACCTGGTACAATGGGTCACCCAGCCTCTCTGGGCTGGGCTGAGGAGAACTGGGGTGTGTGTATATATATATATATATATAGGGAGAGCGAGAGACATCTATTTACTGGAAACTAGAATACAGAGAGAGGACAGGAGAGGAGGAGACTAGAAAAGGAGAGAGAGAGGGGTGGGGGTGGGAGTAAGAGAGTGAGAAAGGGATGGAGAGAGAACAGAAGGCGAGGAGGAAAGAAAAAGTGTGAGTGCGCGCATGTGTGTGAGAAAGAGAGAGAGAGAGGAGAGCAGTGGCAGCCAGCGTATGTGGGCCATCTAAAGTGTGTGCGTGTGTGTGTGTGTGGGGGGGGGGCACACAGTGTCCCATTGGGACATGGCCCACAGAGACTGGGAAAGATAAGTTTAAGTGTGCGTTTGTGTGTTCTCGTGTGTGTGCGTGTGCTTTCGTGTACATCAATACATTATTTTTTGAAGCTCAGGGAAGCTGTTTTTTTTTCCAGCTAGGCGTACCCTCTGCAGTGTGCGCGCTGTCCCAGCCTCAGTGGTGTGTGTGTGTGTGTGTGGGTGTGTGTGAGTGGGCTCATCGTCAGAAGCTAGTGCAAGCCCTGGTGAATCGACGGAACTCAGAACACCCAGATGGACTGCTGCAGGACTGCCAGTCAATCACAGACCAAGGCCCACACACCGCCAACGACAGGGAGACCAAGAGAGATGCCAGTATCACAGAGGGAGAGATCAGCGTCACAAATACACCAGTAGCCACAGATACACAGACACCAGAGAGGGAAAGCGAGAGAGGCTGATATAAAAAAAACGTCCAGTAATCACAGATAGATAACCGACAGAGAGCGAGAGAGAGAGCGAAAGAGAGAGAGAGAGGCGTCTGCGAGCCCAAGCTGCTGTCAGCTGCACCCACGTACAGACGCCGAGATAGCAGCGATCTCACCCTCCGTGAGGCTGGCCTGATCATGCAGGAGAGGTGGGTGGGTGATGAGGGGGAAAGGAAGGAAGGAAGACAACCAGGGAGGCGACGGAGGAAGGAGAAAGGGATCTCTGAACGGTGCCATAGATGGGAGCCAGCGGGAAGACAGGAGGATGGATGCATGGATCAATTGACAGGTGAACGGTTCGACGGACGGAAGACGAACGACTTACAGGGAGGATGGACCACTGTTGGAATAGACAGATGGATGGAGTATGGAAGGAAGGATGTACTTAATGGTTACATGAACGGTCGACTAGACAGATCATGCATGAATAGAGGGACAGATGGAACCGTGGATGGATAGAACATACATGGACGACTAGAGGGAGGGCGGTAGGGAGGGAGCGTGTCTCCTTACATGTGTTGGTAAGTAGAGGTCGTAGGGTGTTCCTGAGTCCACATCGATGGCATGGAAGCCATACAGCGAGCCATAGATGACCTTTAACCTCTGCCCCTCCTCCACGGTCAGGTCCACCGACAAGGGCTTCTGTGGAAGGGAGCCGAACGACTACACACACACACACACACACACACACAAACGTACACAATTAAACAGCTGCACGCACACAACGCTTATTTAAGAGCGAACAAAGTATGGAGTTCCTGGACATCCCTATCTATTGGCGGGTAAAGAAATGATCAACCAATGACCTGCTATGCCTTCTCGTGATATCAAATCCCATCTTGTTCGTTAGCTGTGGTTGTAGCCTTTGCAATATTTGCAACATCCAGGGCTTCCCGCAAACCCACCAATGCTAAGCCCCAACCCTTAACCCACATAGTAGACAGGGAAGAGGAACTGAGGAGAACGGCCATCTCCCAGAGACCTCAGAGAGACGTTGGCGATGTGGTTACTGTCTCCTGGCGAGAGGAGATGTAGAGCAGGACACTCAGGAGAGGAGAGAACTGGGACAGAGAAGGAGGGAGGGTTTGGGGTGACCTTGATTTCAGTGTACCATTCAAGTGCCCTGGATAGATGACGAAAAGAGAACATGTCAAGGGAGAGAGAGAGACACAGAGAGAAAGAGAGAGAGACAAAGAAAGTTGAAGATAGAGAAAAAGAGAGGGCGTGGCAGGAAGCGAGGGAGAGAGAGACCCTGGGTGGGATGTTAAGCTGTGCTTGATAGTATACGTGTGCTCTCGGGCGTTCGTTCGCTGCTCTACCTTGAAGGCCATGAACTTGTGGTAAGGTTTGGGCGCCCAGGCATACACCTCCACAGCGTTCTTCAGGGCGATCACCAGGAACTTGATCTTCTCGTAACGAACTGTTGACACACACAACAAGTCAATTAGTTCCTCCTCTAACCCTTGACTTGAACCAGTCAATTATCACCAACCATCTTCCTAGGCACGCTCTAGATGGCTATTGGCATATGTAATATCTAGCATCTGCCATTAAAATACATTTTGTTCACTTTAGTTTTAGGAATTTCAAACACACACAAAAAAGGTGGATTTCAAGAGTTTCTAAAACGCTTTCAAAGTCATTCAACATCTGTCTACATAAAGGAAGACAGTTTCAAAACAGTACGTATGACACCATAGGAATGGTCCTTATTTCGCCAGATGAACCAATAGCTACTGTTGCACGAAGCTCTTGTGCAAAGCTGCCGCAGCTGCGTCTGTCGCAATCAACCAGGACCTCCAACTACCCCCGACAATGCAACCGCTGATCCAGGAAGGAGAAGTTTTGCTGTGAGGTCACTTCCTTCCTGAGATGACCGTGTTCTCACCCCCTTTTGTCAGAGGAAAGCCACACAGGAACCAGCTTGGGTCTGCCGCAGTCAGCACTTTTAAAGCACCAATACATCCACACGCACACATGCACCCACTCTCTCACACACTCTCTGACCGATGACCTACTTTCACCAAATTTGGCTAGGATGAATAAGTAGTGTTCTTCCAGCTAGGACGCTTGCTAGTATGCACTTACCGACTTTGTAGTGCACACAGCCCTCTAGGTCTCCTACCGACGTCCAGCCCTGCCTCTTCTCCACCTCTGGCTCGTTCCTCAAGATCTTGTTCCTCAGCCAGGACAGGTAGTACAGACGCAGCTTGTTCTTCTTGCCTGTACCAACACATAGAACCCCTTTACATGGCTGTGTGTGTGTGTGTGACAGTCAGGTAAAGCAGTGAAGACAAAATCATGGAGCTATTGTTCCTTTACCAGGACATATACAAGTTTCATATACAGGGCCATTCTGTATAGAAATATAGATGTGTGTGTGTGTCTCATCCACAACAGGTAAGTGCAGCTTGTTCTGATCTGGAGGAGAAGGAGCACGCAGGTGTTGTGTCTGCATGTGTCTGTGTCTGCATGTGTCTGTGTCTGCGTGTGTGTGTGTCTGCGTGTGTCTGTGTGTGCATGTGTCTGTGTCTGCATGTGTCTGTGTGTGTGTGTGTCTGCATGTGTCTGTGTCTGTATGTGTCTATGTCTGCATGTGTCTGTGTGTCTGTATCTGTGCATCTGTGTCTGCAAGTGTCTATGTCTGCATGTGTCTATGTCTGCATGTGTGTGGACCTGAGATGGTGATGAGGACGTTCAGACCCTCCAGGACATCCATCTGCTGGAAGCGGCGTCTGCTGATGAGCGAGTAGACCTTCCCCTGACCACTGCGGTCCAGCAACCAAAGACCATTCTCAGTTCCCACTAACAGGTTCACGCCTGAGGTACAACACACACACACACACACACACACATACACACACACACAGGTTACTATTAACGCTTCTCACCTCTAGGGTCAAACCCTTTTTAATGCATGTAGCATTTACTTATTTATTTAAATATTAAAACATCGGGGAATGTTAAAGGCACAAAAACTTCCATCTCTCAGTAAATCACTGCACATCCACCGCAGAACAGTTTGAGCCCTGTAAATTTTATTCTGTTGTTCCTGCGTTGAGATGTTTTATGGAGATGTTATTCTGTGCACTGTTGGTGCTTCTGTCTGGTAAATGGGGCATGCACATTCGAAACAGTGGTCAAGCTTTTGCAACACAGCTTTTGTACCAACAGGGGGCAGTGTAATCTTTAATAAGGCACCAGCTACAGAGATTTCATCAAGACATTCTTCCAGGGGAGAAACGCCTACTCATCATGGACGCAGAGTGAAACAGGAACCCTCACTTTCCACACACACACACACGCATGCACACGCACACCTACCCCAGAGTCCAGCACACAGGATCTCAGCGGTGAACTTCTTCTTGTACTTGCGTATCTCTGGCGTGTCGCTCTGGGGGCGGATGTTGGTGGGGTTTACGTTTACCACCGAGCCCTTCCTGTGGTTCTCCCTCCTCATTGGCTCAGGCTTGCTGCTGGCTGGAAGGGGGCGGAGCAGACACGGGGATGACCGATCAAACCCTCACTCGTGCCCTGGAGAATATGTGTGTGTGTGTAGATACGTGTGAATGTGTGTGAGGATACGTGTGTGTGTCCTCACTGGGACTGTGTGCTGTGGGGCTCTGTGGGGGGGAGGTCTTCAGCAGCCGGGGGTCGATGAAGGTGGTGAATGAGGAAGAGGAGGAGGCGCTCTTGCCTGGAGGGCTGGAGATGGACATCTACACCGACCACACCAACAAGAACAACAACAACATCAGACTTCGAACCTGCAGTCTCACGGTCAGAGCCAGGAGAGGCTCTGGACCAGAAACACTGATAGAGGCTCCCCTCTAGTGGACAAAACAAGCCTCTACAGAGGCACCCAGTCCCCCACCTGGTCTGAGAAGGGCCCCCGTCCGCAGGGAGACTGGGGCGGAAGGAGAGCCTCGTGGGTGGGGCTCTTCTGCAGCAGGTCTGGGAGGACGTAGTTTTGGTCCGAGTCTAAAGCTGCATGCCTCTGTGAGGGCCCGCTCCGGGGCCCTGACGCAACCTGCTAGGGGACAAACACACGCAGACACAGGGACACACACACACACACACAAAGGAACACACACACACACACAAAGGGACACACACACACACACACACACAGGGACCCACACACACAAACGGATACAAACACACACACACAGACACACGCACAGCAATGTACCATGGTTAGACAGAAGAACGCATTGGCAGTGGCAGCATATGCCGGGTTATTACCCCATATGAGACATCTGGCCATTCATTGTCACAATATCACTGAGTGGGAGGTGTGTGTGTGTGAGAGAGTGCAGATATATGTGGGTGGGTGAGTATAATGTTTGAGAGCAGGATGTGTGTTTTCGTGTCTGAGTGTGTTTGTGTGTGCCTATGTGAGCGTGTGTGTGTCCAAGATGCCAGAGGAGGGACAACAATGCTGTCAGAAGTCATTGTTTGGGGTTCCATGACAACCAAAGGGAAGTAGAAGACGTGTGTATGTGCACACGTGTGTAGATGTGTATTGTGGATAAAGTTGATGTGTTTCTGTGTTTGGCTGACAGCAGAACAACGAGACTGACAACACATCAACTCTGTAAACGGGAGAGGATGTGTGTGTCCTTTCCAACGTGCATATCTCGGGCTGTGGTCGGTGTGATACACTGCTTTGTGAGTGTGTGTGTGTGTGTGTCTACCTGCATGAGGTTGAGGTTCTGGTGAGGTTGTAGGACAATGCCGTCTAGAATCCCTCTGAAGAAGCGACCCTCCCCATTGGTCGTCATGGATCTGAGGCACAGAGAGATGACCATGATGGAACAGAGAATGATGATGATGATAGTGGAAACGATGGTGATGATGATGGTAATGATAACGGTGATGACGGAAATGATCATGATGATGATGATGATGGGAGTGATAATGGTAATAATGCTGGTAGCGATAATAATGATGGTACTGAAGGTGGTAGTGGTGCTGATGGCTATCATAATGGCAGTGATAACATGCTGCTGCTGCTGCTGCAAGTAATGAGGAAGGCGGGTTAATGATGGTAATGATGATCAGGACTGAACCTTTTCTTGTCTTCGTCATCGCTGCTGCCGACCTCGTCACTGGATGAGGAGTACTCTGCTGCTTTAGCCAGCGGGCCCAGCCCAGCCTTCAGTCCAGTAAGCAAGCCCTACACGCACACACACGTGCACACACACGTGCACACACACACACACGCACACGCACATGCAAACACAATTAAATATCGACTTACACTGATTTACAACTCTGCAGTAGAAGCTGGGATGTAACCCTGCCACCGTGAAAATAACAGAGTGTGGAGATGGGCAAGGGACTGGAATGTAACTGTTATACAACAGCGCTGTGCTCCTCTGCTCTACTCTGATAGGCGCTCTTTTACTCTGGTCTTACTGGGAGGAAGTCACCGGAACATTTTCCCTACCAGTTTCCTGCTCCACATTGGAACGAGAGGAACGCTAACTAGGATCATGCCTTCAATCCCATTCTCCTGACCTCCAGCCATAACGACGGTCTCCAAGGATGTTGGCGAAGCGTTAACAAGGCAGAATGCTTTGAGGCCCTTCTTAGACAGAACGTAGCTTCATGAGTCCGTGCCAGAGTCATGCATGTCATCGAGTCTCCATGGTTACTAAGCAGGACATCCTAACATCAACAGCAACAGGCACGGCGACAACAGGAACCTTCCAGTGGTAAGGAACACCAGGTTCTGATTTGTGGAGTTCCTTTGATATAGCAGCGGTGGGGAGGGGAGGGGGGGGGCTCAGAGTGTTTTGGTGAGAAGGTGATGGGACAAAACCTTTTGTTCTGGCTTGTGTTGCATTAAGTGGGCACAGCTTACAAAAGCCAACGGCCCAAAAAACGAAGTTGGCACTTTTTAGGACATTTTCTTTGACGTAGGCCTTTCAAGAACTTTCACAAGGCGCAGTAAAAGTCTGAGGTCATTGGGGAGAGTGTGTGCGTGTTGTGCATGCTTGTGTGTGTGTGTGTGACCTGGTGCTGAAGAGGCCGTCCAGGACTGTTGTCCTGAGTTCTCCTGTAGTGCTGGACTCGTCTCTGCAGCAGGGGGCTCTCCAGTCTCAGGTAACCTGCGGCCACACAAATGAGACACTTGGTACGTCTCACCCTCAGGAAGCCATACGACGAGCAAACATCTGGAAGGTTCTTTTCACCATTAGGAACTTGACATATTTCTCTCTCTCACTCTCTCACTCTGTTAAGCTTGGATGCAAAACATGATATGGCTAGCATGTATTAAAAGGTCAATTTGGGCAAAACTCAATTCTGTCTCAGGAAACAGTGACACCTCGTTTCTATTTCCTCCAAACACCAAAGCAAGACAGACAGCACCTCAGGAGAGCTTTGTGCAAGGTCTACAAGACCTTGTCTTGTAACCACTGACCTTGGTGGCTTTGAACCGCACTTGAATCATTTAGATGCTCTGAACCCATCTTTCGTGCCACTACCACAATAGCGGCACTGCATTGCAACTTGTGCGATTAAAAACAAAAGGTAGTCTGAGCTTCAAAGATAGTGTGTGATCCCTGACCTTGTTGTTTCTGGCTTACTTCCTGTGAGATCTCTGTGCTGTCAGATATCCGACTCTGCTGGTAAGAAACAGAAGCTGTCAGAGAGGCAGTCTCTGAGGCAGGCTTCGAAGAGGGAGTCCGTTGAGGAGCTCAGGCTGTAACGCACCTCCTCTCCTCCAGCCCTGCTCCTCTCCTTTCCCTCGCTCCTCCCCCCTCCCCAAGCCCTGCTACCTCCCTTTCTCCTCTCCACTTGTCCTCAACGCTTCCTCCTCCTCCCTCCCTCGCTCCTCTTCTCGCCTCTCCTCCTCTTTCTCCCTGCCTCCGATTTTCCTTCTCTCCCATCCTCCCTAGCCTCCCTACTGCTTCTCCAGCCCTCCCTCCTCTTCTCCCTGCCTCTCTCCTCCCCACCAGCCCCCCAACTCTCCTCCCTCTCTTGGCTTCTCCTCCCCTCTCCTTTCTTTTCAGTCTACCCATAAGTTGACCTGGGGCTGCCCACACCCATTCTACCGCACGCTCCACTTGCTAACCCACACGCCTTCACACACTCCCACACACGCACCCTAAACACAGCGCTGAAGCACACACAGCGCTTGAATACACACGCACACACCCTCTGCATGGATTTTAAAACACACCCAGTCCCACACAGACACACAAGAGAGCAAAGGCCATTGCTTCCCTCGCTACAGAGACTCCAAGACTCTCCGAGCAGTTTTCCTAAGAAAAGAAACCAAAAGCAGAACTTCTGTTTCACCAACCCTGCAGAGACACGCTGGTCGGGTGAACAATTACAGGAACCTCCGGACCTGCCCAGCTTTCCCTTTGAACTGTCATGCCCACAGTCAATCTGACAGGGGGTTAGGTTCTCACCTAGTGACATGATGCTTTGATATCACCGCAAAGGGTGTGTTTCTGAGAGCTTACGCAGGTGTGCAGTGGATAAGTAAATAACCACAGGGTGTGTATTTCAGTTTGAGAACTGCAACTGTAGAGTCTCGTCTGCATGCGGCTACTGGGCGAAGGTTGTGGGTAAACGGAACGACTGGTGGTGATGGAGGACAGAGGGAGCGGAGAGAGTGTTAGCGGCAGGGGATACATACCTGACGGGGGGTGGCAGGTGGTGGTCGACCGCCCTCCTCTGTCCACTGGTGACTGAGGAACGCCACTGGAGATAGAGAGAGAGAGAGAGAGAGAGAGAGAGAGAGAGAGAGAGAGAGAGAAAGAGGGAGGTAGACAGGGAAAGAAAGATGTTTAAAAAGAGAAAGGCTTGACATGGAGGCTAGAGACATGGGTGTCACAGAGGTAAAGTTATACCCCCCCCTCCCCTGGGGGGGGTATAACTGTCAGGGGGCTGTCTAACCCTCCCTTGCCTTGCCCCCCCCCCCAGCAACACTCTTCCCCTCCATCAGAAGAACTGACAGGCAGGATGGCCCTCAGGGACCCGCCCACCAGCCCCCCCCCACCCCATCGGTGCCTCCCCAGGGCTGGTGCATTGTGGGTATTTGCAGGGTGGTCAGCGTACCTTGACGCTGTCCTCTTGTGGCCCATCAGCTCTTTGCAGTAGAACTTGGATGTGGTGCGTTCTGGGACCTGGGGAGGGGGGGGGAGGCGAGAGGGAAAGGCAGAGAAAGACATAAAGAGGAAGCAAAATGCATGCCACAAGTCTGCACAAGAACTTAGCATCATTTGCCATGTGACAAAGCCATCCTTCCACCAAGACCAATCATATTTGTGATCAGGTGACTAGCGGGCTGGCATTTCTCAGCGTGATCCGTCAACCACAAGTCGACCTTCTCACCCTCTCCACCTCACAGGAAGTCCACGCCCAGCGAAACAGGAAGTCTCTTCTGTACCCATCTGCCTTATTAGCTGGCTCACATCCTGCAGCCATGCAACTTACCAGCAAACCTCAGCCTAGTTCTCGAAGCGCTCATCTGATTCCCACGGTGACAGGAAGGCAGAAACAGTTGCTAGTAGTTAAGTGATATTACCTCCACATGTGCTTTCTAATAAACTCCCAGTTGGCCTTGGGGTACAGCTACAGCAGTAACACACTGACTGCTGGGGTGCGGTTAGGGTGGAGGGGGTAGTGAGGCTGTGTGTGTGGGTGAGGGGGGGGGGTGTTATAAAAGCTTCACCTTTTAGTAATGGGTCTAATAGTAGGCCAGAGGGCACTGCCAACTTGGCACAGTTTTCTTTCTGGTCTGTCGTGCCCAAGCACAACTGTCAGTAAAACTTCTAACATCAACAACAACAACAGTGTCCAATATGTAAACAACAACATCAACCAGCCCCTCTGACATCACATCAAACCCATATGTTCCTGGAGCTGCTAAATAGGTCCACATGCAGGAAACTTTCAATTGCGCCGGAATGAAAAAATGTTTATTCCTTCTATGTTATTGTCCTTTTTCATGTTATAAAGTTCCTGTTGTCAGGAAGTTGTTTTAAGGTGTGCTGATGTTCAAAGAACCACATATTTTTCGACACCAGACAGACAGACACGCATGCGGCCAGACAACATACCTTGGGAGGGCGCTCGGCAGGGCTGGGGAAGTCCCAGAAAACCTCGTCCAGGGCGGGGGAGAGGGGGCTGGGGGGGGAGAAGGGGGAGAGCGGGGAGGTGACCATGTCCGACAGGGAGCTGCTGTGGGAAGCCTCTCTGCTGGAGCGCAGGTTGGACCTCTGGAACAGAGAAGGTTTGGGATTAGACCGCCCAGCCACACCAGGCTACACTGGGCTGAACAGCTAAGCGCTGGCGACACCATCAGTTCTCATTCCATGAGGCTTTTGACTTGGTGGACGTTAATTGAATTTTGCGGTTGATTTAGTAGATGATTTGATCTAAAGTTACGAACAAATATAGCAGCTCAAATATATCAAAGGTGTGATTTTAAATGTCCCTGTAGACATGCCTAAAGATCTAGGAGTAGAGGTAGACGTGTGATCTTCGAATGTGTTTAGGGACATCTGTTTTAACATATAGTTACTCAGTCACTGAATTACATTTAATTTGGATTTAGCGGACGCTTTAATCCAAATTGAAAAGTGCATTGAAAGTGCCTCAGATGTTCTCGGAGCGTCGTTAATCATTTTGGTGGTCAGTGTCATGATAAGGCCTGTGTTTATTAACCATATTTCTTAAAGGTCAACACACCAGGCACACTGAACATTAAAGAATACTACACTATAATACTTGCTCTGCAAGTATAGAGGCATGACATGCGGACTTGTCAACATCACATTCATATTTTATACATATGTATTTTTACAGCAGTTGTTATTCCTGTAAAGGCAGATGGAAGAACCACATGAATGAACACTAAATACTGTTATGCCTTTTATATCTAACTGATGACTGACTGTCATGACAAAAAGTTAATGCCTTGTTCTATGGTTCCAAAAACATGAAGGCTGTTGTGACACAAAGAGGAACTCAGCAAAAGGAAGTTATAGTAGTTTAAAGATCTGATTCTCTGGTAAGAAAAAGGAACCATGTCATCAAAACGCATGACTAATAGTGTTGCGCTTGCTGAGACACACAATGCACAACAGCCACGCGCACACTTTGGTGTGGACCCAGAACCGCAACCACACACAGACAGAGCCACTGACACAGCTGGCTGCTGGTTTACGTCATGTAACAGAGTTGCTGAGGTCAGCCCTTTTTAGCTGATTTCACGTTTGCAAATTGTAATTACTGAGCAACACTATACATTAGGGTTACATGAACTATGAAATACATAGAATTTCATCTGTGCCTGCAACAGTTTTCACTATGTTTCTGGGTAAGTTAATGATGGAATTGTTGGAGGTATAGATCGTTACAAATCGGCACAGTAGGGGGGAGAGTTGTAGGAGTTAAGTGGATGTTGGAAAGAGAAGTAGAGCGCCGGGTTACAAAAATAAAGGCAGTTAACATCCACTTGCCCCTGGAAAGTCCAACCTCCAACCAAGATTGACTTGAATGTAATCATTTGTTCCACGATGTGTAAAGTTACACGTACCTGGACGATATTCGCAGAGGCCCTTTAGGGGCTGAGTTGGTAAGACCTCAGCACTCAAAAGCTCACAGATATTGGAGGCATAACTTAACTGTTATTTTTTACTGTTCGACTGGCAAGATGGTACTGGATGTGTCACCCTAACCCTTGCATCTATATCTTGACAGCTATACATTAGAAAAACAAAAGGCAAAATAAACCGTTTTTTGTTAACTTTGTGTTTGTGTAGGCGGTTGCGCTACCTGGGGCAGGTTAGCCCTCTGCATGGCAGGAGTGCAGGGGCTGGAGCTGCTGCCGGAGCCCAGGCGAGAGTGCACATGGCTGGGCAGGCCAGCGGCCGCCACCAGCCTGTTCAGGTTAGCCTGCTGGCTGTCGGACCTCCACATCGCCTCCTCCGTCTAAGCCACACGAAGACAGATGGTCACCCAGCAGAACCACGCTCAGAACCACATTTGGTTGGTCAGTAGGACAGTCCGTCAGTAATTCATTAACCAATCAGCCGGTCTGATATACCAACTGATATACCAACCAACCACTAATACTCCCCATCCAACCAACACAGTGCCCGTATACCAATCATCCCAAGCTAAAACACTGACAACAAACAGGGTGCTTTAAGCACAGACATTTTAAGCACGGCATGGAGGCTTCCAGAGAGGGAGAGAACATGGAGGGGAGGACAGCAGAGGGAGAAGCCGGGGAGGTGGGGTGGGAGCGGCGTGGAGGAAAGAGGGTCAGGGTGAGGAAAGGCAGGTTGGGGTGGGAGTGGGAAGGGGGGATGGGGTGGGGGGGGGGGGGGGTGAGCCAGCTTTACCGCTGTGCGCTGGCTGCGAGCGGGAGGGTAGCTGGGCGGGGGGCTGGCAGGCCGGGGGGGCTCCGTCTGCCTGTGCCTATGGTCGTGCTGCAGGGACAGAAGCTGGGTCTGGTCCTTGGGCAGCGTGCGGTGGAACCTCCGGCCCGGCTGCGAGCCCTGGTGCTGGGCGGCGGGAGGCTGCGGCTGGGGGGGCTGGGAAGGACGAAGCTGAGGCTGGGTGTGGCGTGGGGCCTGGCCTCTCCTCTAACATAGGGGTATACCAGGTACAACATACACACACAGAGACACACGTCAGATATACAGAGAGAGAGACATGGAGAGCGACAAGGAGAGAGTCAAGAAGAGAGACATACATAGAAAACACAAGGAGAGAGACAGAGAGATACAGCTAACCAGACATGCAGTAACAGGATCATTGAGAGAGAGATAGAGAGAGAGAGAGAGAGAGCAAGAGAGCAAGAGAGAGAGAGAGAGAGAGAAACTGGTCAGATTACCAGATCACTGAGCAGAAGCACTGAGGAAATATCACCTCTAAATTCTCACACTTCAAGCATAGACCCATACACATACACACACACACACACACACACACACAGAATTAAGAGACATTGGCACACACACTGACATGCAGGCAGGCAGACAGGTGGACACACATTTGAGACACACATGGCTTACACAGAGGCAGGCAGACCTCATCCCTGACTACACACATTTACTGAAGCACATAGAGGGTCAAGGCATGTGGTCACACACACACGAATGGAGAATCATCTGCTGTTCTTAATATAGCCGTGCCGGAGGGTGTTCAGAACATGTCACAGTGCTGTTGCTGCATCTACCATCACACTCTGGATAAATGGCGAGGTCACTCTTTAGGGTCAAACTGCATCACACACACACACACACGCACGCACACTTGACACTCACTATAACAGGACTACAGTTATGTGGATGGCTGTCTACTGTTTTGAACACTAGAAGCGATCCTTTAGGAGCCATAGATGGCCAACATGCTGATTGCTATCTCATCCCAGAGCTTTATTACCATAATCACATTACCGCCAATGAGTCCAAAACAGGCTTTTTCTACAATTCGCCATTTAGCCTTTCAAACACACACACTCATATACAAACAGTCCAAAGGCATATTGGCCACAGGGAGATGAGAAAGACCGGAGTCAGACAAGGCAGAGATTGATGAAAAGGGAAGCTGCATTAATGATGTTGCAATCTTAGAGCACACACGCCAACCGAATAGCATCAACAAACAGCAGGGTCTGATCTTGGCATGCTTTTCTACTGTTTATCCTTTGTATGTGTGTCTGTATGTATGCGTGTGTGTGTGTACGTGTGAGTGTGTGTGGGGTTGGGATTGTGTGTGTGTGTGGGGGGGTGTGTGTGTGGGGGGGTTCTAGGCAAACGCACATCTACTCTAATGTCCCCATCCTCATCTCCACAAGACACCCTCTTACAGCTCCTAACAGACAGCACACTAGCATGCTCTCTGACGCTGCTACCCGACAGAGCTGTACCGTCTGGCTTGTTTTGGTCATCTGTTGCGTCTACGTCTTCTCGTTTGCCTTAGTTGACAACGTTGCGCAGCACTTTGCTCGGTGTCGGCTGTTTTCAATTGGGCTTTGTAAATAGTGACTTGAGGCAAGTCCTGTTGAGGGTTAGCTGAACGGGTTATCTTAGCAGCAGTTGCCATCATAGCATTTGGGCAGAGCTGCAGTTTTACCTTCAGCCTCGATGACTCTGCGCTGGTATACAGTGGCAGATATGGAGGTATTGAACCTTACTCAATCGCAGAACATCAATTGACAAAATGCACTGAGTGAACGTCTAGTTTTTTCATGTTGTTTCTTTCCAAATGTAGATTTTTACATTCATTCATTCAGCAGACATTTTCATCCAAAGACTTACAAGACAAGCTTCACAAAAAGTGCATAAATCGGTAATCGAAAACAACAAGACAGTCTCAGAACATTGCAGGTAGCATGAAGCATACAGTATGAAAAGTAAATAAGTGCCAAAGGGGTAGATCATATATGCCCATGCAGATTTCACACTTGTCACAAATCTGAGAGCTGTAGAAATTCATGTGAAACAGCTCATGTGAAACAGCTCATGTGAAACAGGTCCCTTAAATTCCCACATCTTGCTTGCAGGTATCGAGGGGACAGACAGCCGATGGCACAGCCGGCTACCACCACAACTAACTATGTCTACACTTCCCGTTCTATCCCTGCCGTCTAGACGTCGTCCTTCGTTATCCCACTACGCACACAAACAACACTCAGGAGTACAATGTTTTCACGCAGGGCTACACTGCACAGTAACAGTCACAGTCACAGCTACCCACAACCCCCCCCCCCCCCAACACATACACAGGAAGCAGGAAGAACACAGGAGACAGCGTGCCCCAGGGTCCATGCTGAGGAGGTGATCAGGTATGAGGAGTGTCTTCTTACCTGCTCTGCTCCGCAGCCCACGGGCCTTACTGACACGTCAGTCCTCTGTCTGCCCCTCTCCTCCTGCTGGACACATACAGACACACACACACACGCACACACACACACACACACACACACACACACACACACACACACACAACACTCTATTACTTCCTGGTTTGCTGGGAAACCCAGCAACTGAATTTGAGTCGAAACAGTCTGAAATATTCATTTTCAATATGACAGCTAGCTTGCATAAAGCTCTTAACTACCCCGTCACTAAATATTTCAGGTGGAAATCGGCCCCGATCACTCCAAATGGACTGACAGAGCACAGCAGTCAATTAAGAGTGTGTGCGAGCAAAAGAGTGTGTGAAAGGGAAAGTGTTTGCGGGTGGGAGAGTGTGTTTGTGCACGAGAGGACTGTTTATGTGACAGAAACAGAGAGAGAGTGGATGTACGCGAGAGGCCTTAGTAAGGTCAGAGTTTCCATGTTTATATAATTACTTTGGGTTATAAACAGAACATACTAACATGTAACGCGCACACACACGCACGCACACGCAGCAGAGACGGACAGGAGAGATGGGCTCATCCGACTGGCGGAGAGTTCCATCTGGGTTGAATTAGCGACTAGGCTAGTCTCCAAGACTGTCCCTACTCATTAAACTACATCCATAACCTCTCTCTCTCTCTCCCTCTCTCTCTCACATACACACAGTGTACATATACACATATAGATGATTTATTTGCAAATATACGTTCAAAAAAGGTTTTCCAGTGAGAATTTGAGGGAGGGAGATTTTATTATGAATATTCACTTAGAGCATTTAATGTATTCTAAGTAAATCAATTCTGAGTGACACTCTGACACACCCAAGTTCTGTTAAAAATGCTTGCTGGCTTGGTGCAAGCAGAAAGAGAGCGACTGTGTGTCTGTAACAACTGAAACTGAATACACTGCTGAGGATTTCTCTCTGGGTCAAACTGTGTCACAAATCCTAATGACCCTGTCTCCAGTTGCCGTGGTGTTTCTATAGGACGTGTGATGTGAAGAGAAACAAGGCCTCCATTTTGGTTGACACAATCATTCCAAAGCCATGTTGCTCTTGCAACCTCAAACCTCCATAGATGAATTATTCAAATCATTCACAACACGTCACCAATGATTAAACTATTCAATTGTAAAAAAGCATAGGGCTGTCAAGCGATTGAAAGAATGAATCAAGGCCTGATTAATAACATGCTTTGTAATAAAAGCGGGAATCAATGAATACTTTGACATTATGAACTTTAGTGGTCAACATCTAATTTCAATTCCTGATTTTTTTTCTTAGTTCACGTTGAATATCCATACTAATAAAAAGTATGACCAAATGCTTTGTAGTGACCAAGTTGGTTAATCGGCCACAGGGAGATTTGACTTGGTCTGTTAGAGTGAGGTTTGATGAGACTGGTTAGCATCAGGCACTAAGCTAGTTTCTATGTACATTTTTCATTCAGTGGGGGGAGGGGAGTGACCTGACCTGATTCAGAACTAATAGATGCTTTGCATAGTGTGATTAATCTGTGTTAATATTTGACGCATTATGTTTTTCTATGATAAGTCAAAACACGTTATTTTAACAACTCATATAATAATTTGCAAATCGATAAAAAGCGCAAAAAATGATAACTGACCACAAAAATTCACTCACTAAATTATTGGTGTGCAATCACCTGTAGATTAGCCACCTAGCACATTTTAGGGTAGAGAACTTAATACTGTTATACATCAAAGTGCCATGAAAAGACACTTTTACCACAAATTGCTTCAAAAGTTTTTAACTAACGGTATCAAAAAATTGCCAGGATTTACCACAAAGAAATCCATTTTGTAAGGAAATGTTGTAATCAAGACCAGGATTGATGAGTGTGACTAAAGGGCTTTAACTCAAAAAAGACATTCTGGTGTTTAATTACACAGTTTTTTGTGTGTGTATCTTGAAATAGGCTGAGATTATCATCAAAGAACATTTAACACACTGAAATGCACACCAGTTACCTCTTTGAGGGCATCGACGTTAACACACACACACACACGCGCACACACACACACATCCACAGTGAGAGCCACTGAGCTGGAGCAGGTTCATTAAGGAATTCTCCTCATTAAGTTCCTATCAGCAACGTGCCACCTCTCCAAAACGGCCTACTAATAGATCCTGACGCTCAGCAACGCCGCGCCGCCCCCCTGCGGCAGCACATCCCATAATGAGAAGTGTTAATAAAGCGGCACGCTTTTAATCATGCCTGTTCCAAGGACCAGCCCAGTGGCGGAAAGGAAGGCAATCATCGCCACAGTAACGTCTGCTGGCAGGTGGAAGTGCAGCGTCAGCAGAGTGGAGGGAGCTGCTGTCATCGCTGGCAACGGCGGCAGGATGGCTCCTTTGCAACAAGGTGGCATGTAACCGGGGGCGAACAGGGCTGCAGAAGGATGCCGAGCTCAGACTCTGATGTCTGATGGAGGTCACTTGTTCGCATCCCAACTTGACCGGAAAGTCAGTACAGGCTCTTCTCGTTTTAACTGGCTGTTAAGATACTATCGAAGTCTTACAGATCTTTTCTCCTGGCCAGCAAGGTTTATCTCCTATCCTAATCTAGCACATCTTGCACTAACACAGTCCTTACCTGTCTTTTATCGATCCTCTTGTTTCTATCGTCCAATCGAATTCGGTCGTGTGCATCCGACTCCTCCCCCCAAAGCATTTCTTGTAGCTCCGCCCACTGGAACCCGGAGTCTTGCAGTTGTCTCCTCTGCTGCTGTTGACAACATCCCACAACAACATCATCACCACTTGTGCACACGGGTATAGAAGTAATCAACTGTAAGTGGAAGTGAACACGATTATGCGTCTGTAAATGTCCTTACCTAATTGTATCTGAATATACTCCAAGTCTGTGCGTATCGCAAATACGCATGTCCCATGAGCAGGGTGTGTGCAATTATGTGTGTGGGGGGGCGTGTGTGCGTGGGGGGGAGTGCTGTGCGTATCTGTGTGGTGTGTGTGTTTCTATGTGTGTGTGTGTGTGTCTGGTCTGTGTGTGTCGTGTGTTGCGTGTGTGTTTGCGGGGCTCCTTACGTCCTCCAGCCTCCTGCGCTGCTCCTGCTCCTGCTGGATCCTCTTGTGGCGGTCGGCCAGCAGCTGCTGCTTGTACCTCTCTTGCTGCTGCAGCTGCTCCTGGAGGAGCTGCTGCTGCCGCTGGCTCTCTGCCCGCCCCCGGCTTTCCTGCAGCCGCAGGAACTCCCGGCGAAGGGTCCACTCCCCCGGAACGTTCACGATGGAACTGAGGGCCAGCGGGGAGAACAGGAGCGTGGGATGGAGAGGGCGAAGGGGGGAGGAGAGAAGGGTAGAGTATATGGACACGAGTGAGAGGGGAACGTCAACCCGTAGATGAACATGCTGTCCTTAAAAAACGGTGTGTGTGTGTGTGTATGTATGTATGTATGTGTGTGTGTCAGAATCTGCACCATATGGTACTTTGGGTCTGGAGTGAGCCAAACAGGAGCAGGGGCGTCTGTCTCTATAGACAGACATCCCCTCTCGCTCTCTCTTTTTCACAAACACACACACTATTGAATCTGGTCCTTGTGTGTGTCTGTATACTGTATGTGACAGTAGATCAGTGATTGCATAACCAGCCATATGAACACAGGGTTGTGCTCAGGCCATCTCTTAGTGGATCCTAGAACATGGTTTGGGAGGCGGTGGAGTTGTTTCTGGGGGCTGGTGGAGGGTTGGGATGCCAAGGTGTAGCGGAAAGCTCCGGTGGGTTTAAGGTGGTGTCACGTGCTCCTACCTGGGCTCCCCTTCTTCCTCGTTTAGCTCCTCCTCCTCCTCCTCACTGCCGCTGTACTCGTACTCCGGGCCATCTGTGGACAGTCAAACAGGCAGGCAGGCAGACAGACAGGAAGGCAGACAGACATGCAGAGACAAAGGCAGGGAGAGAAACAGACAGGCAGGCAAGCAGACAGGCAGAAAGACGTACAGGCAGAGACAGACAAGTGGGGAGGCAGACAGACAGGCAGAGAGACAGACAGGCAGAGACAGACAGGTAGAGAGACAGGCAGACAGACAGACAGACAGACAGACAGACAGACAGACAGGCAGGCAGGCAGGCAGGCAGGCAGGCAGGCAGGTCAGTCAGCATGGGGAAATTCCAAAAGAATTGAGAACAGGGAAACTGTCCATTTCGGTAACTTCCTCCTCCCTCCCTCCCTCAGCCCACCACACCCAGGTGTTCGTCGCAGTTAACGCGCAATTTCATAAATGCTCATGAGGTGACCCTCTAACTTCCTCTGTTCAGAGTAGTTAACTTCCAGTAAAGTGCTCATCCGAGATCATTGCACAGTTCAGCATTAGAGAGAGAGAGTTTGAATAGAGGGAGAGCGAAAACGGCAAGAGATTCAGGGAGAGGGAGGAAGGGAAAGAGCAAAAGACCGAAAGAGACAGAGAGAGAGAGAGAGCGAGAGAGAGAGAGAGAGAGAAGGAGTGTCTTTGCCCTAGAGAAGCGCCATCTGTTTTTCATTCCCACTCTCCAGTCTCCAGGAGGCTCTGAAGACTCAACCCTGCCTCTGATCCAGTCACTGCTGTTCAGGCCCAGGCCCAGGCTGTTACATTGGATGCACAGCATCCGACCAGTCAGTCAGTCAGTCTCTGTGGAGCAGTCACCAAGCCAGGATCTTGCTCCATAGTGCTAGGATGAAGGGTGCGTGCGCGGAAGTGATGTCATCACGTAGCGTCAGAGAGGTAGCTGGAGATGGTGCATTGTGGGAGATGACTAAACCCTGAGTCTGCTGCTCTCAGGAGCATTCTGTCATGTAACACACGTGCATCCACTGGAAGGCAGTGTAGTGATAGGCTGTTGTACTGCCCTAAACCACACACACACACACACATTCACACGCACACACATTCACAGTCTCTCACAAACACTCACCCTCTCTCACACACACACACACACACACACACACACACACACACACACACATTCACACTCTCTCACACACTCTCTCTCACACTATTACACTCACTCTCACACACACTTTCTACCACACTATAATACCACAGAGCAGAAGATTACAACTGCTGCTGGATAACACACCCTATCATTACAAACTAATGCCAGCCAACCAATATAGTAGGGCCATGTCTGCTGTGCACACTAAACTAAGACTAAAAACAACACACACACACACAGATGCACTCATTCTGATACGCAACTAAACAAAACTAGAGTATTCTTGCTTTTGGCAGGCTGCTGTTTTGTAGTGACATAGTATACAACGCCTACGATAAGACTTCACCAGACTGTGTCTTGGCCACAACTTGTTAAGGTATTATTATCCGAGATGTATTTGTTCTCTGGTGCAACACTTAAACTGCTATTTATCTGTGTGGTCAAGAGTATCAACTAATATTTATTATTAGGTAGGATCATAGTTGAAGTTTCTATGCTGTTTTAGTTTTATGCGGCAACTGGAGCAGCGCTCCTAAGTCGATCATGTACAGAGCCACAATGCAGTCTTTCAACTCAATTCGATTTCAATTAACTCTAACCGCCCCCCGAAACGACCACCCCCCTCTCCCCCTTCCCCTGACCTTTGTCTCCCTTCTTCTTGCGCGTACGGTCCAGGTGATCCTGTAGAAGGGTGCGGACCTGCCGCTCGTTGGCCAGGTCCCGGACGAAGGCGTGCCGCAGAAGGGCCTCCGTGGTGGGCCGCTGGAGGTGGCTCTTCACTAGGCAGCTCTCCACAAAAGCCAAGAACCTCTTGGACCTTTCGGGTGGGAGGGGGGCGGAAGGGGCGGGGGGGAGATTTAGGGATGGAGAGGAGAGAGAGAGAGAGAGAGAGAGAGAGATAGAGAGAGAGAGAGAGAGAAAGAGAGAGAGAAAAAGGGAGGCAGAGGGAGGGAGGTTGGGGTGGGAGAGTGACAGAGAGGGTGGGAGGGATTGAGAGAGAGAGGGAGACAGGGTTGGACACAGGGAGAAAAGAGAGGGGAGGGGAAGAGCCAGGGTCAGAGGATAGTAGGCATGAAGGTGTAAGGGAAAGAGGAGAGAGGAGGGAGAGGGGGAGAAGAGGGAGGAACAACTAAGCGTTAGATGTGTTGCCATCCAGGCTTGCACTAACATCTCCACAGAGAACGGAAGGAGGGGGTGACCCATCCAGAGCGGGCTTCGAGCAAGAGACTTTGGAGAGGCGCGGGGAGCCAGGGAGGGTGGAGGAGAACCGGGGAGGGTGATGGAGGAACCAAAAGGAAAAGCAGCTGTTTGGGGGAAGCCGTGCAGCGTGCTGGCACACCAGGTTATCCAGCCCCTGTTTGGCTGGTTCCTCCAGGAAGCAGGTGATGGACAGCGTGTGTTCAGCCAGAACTACTGCTGGAGCTGCAGAGTCGGCTGGGAAAACTGCTATCCTGGTCCCAAATACTGTTAGCTAAGCAGCTGTAAAGGCTTTGTGTGTGTGTGTGTGTATGGGCAGTAGTGTCTCTGGAGACTGGCCTGTCTGAGTATGTGTGTGTGTGTGTGTGTGTGTGTGTATGTATGTGTGAAAGGTTGAACTGATGTGTGTACCTCAGAGCTGACCATCTTACCATTTCTTGGACTTGAGTTTTGGGGGCGGGTTGCGTGGAATGAGGAACAGGGCTCTCATGGGGTGCATGTCACACAGGGCTAGACACACACGCACACACACACACACACACACACACAAAGGCAAGGGTTACGATGGAAAAGCATGGGTGTTGTGGACAAAACCCTCCGTCACACTGTAATACAATTGGCTGACAACATCTCGTCTCCAGTCTCATTGATCTATCTGGTCCAGTGTTGAAATGCTGGATGTTCTCAGAACTCTGATTGCTTGGCTTTGAGCCCCTGTCTCTGAGAGCCAGCAGAGATACAAGCAACAACATTTAACTACCCACACAAAGCACACTGGGGTCACAGGGAGAAATGAACACTTGATTCAAACTGGATTCTTTTGAACTTCAAAACGGAAAACTTTTGGAATAGCATTACAAGAAACCAATTCTCTCGCTGATAACCATATCGTCCATGGCCTACATAGTGTCTCAAGTTGCAGAGAGACAAGTGTGCGTGTGTGTGTGTTTGTCGGACTTACGTGGTGCTCCCTCTGCCATCTCCAGTGCTGTGATTCCCAGCGACCACAGGTCACTCTGCACGGGGAAGAACACACAGACACACCCACAGTCAAAGACAGAATTCCAAACACCAACAGAAAGATGGTTATACTCCATTTGTCTACCTTAAATATATTATTGTGTCTTACCTAAAACACAGAAGAAAAAGCTTGCTTGTAAACTTGAACTTGTGTAAAGAAGTAATGCTATTAGCATCCGAGGATAGGCCTTTGTGCATTTCCATAACTTAATGAGTTATGGAAATGCACAACATGCTAACAGTGGCTAGCTCCCTGCTTTTGACAAGGTTGAGATGCTTTTTAGCATTATGCTAATGCTAACAGCGCTAGTACTTTCCAAAACATCGTGTCACTATTTCCCACCCTGTAATCGTAGGTGGAGTCTGCATTCTCGTCGCAGGCGATGACCTCCGGAGCCATCCAATAGGGCGTCCCGATGAACGTGTTTCTCCTGCCTATGGTCCTGTCCAACTGGGCACTCACGCCAAAGTCCACTGCAGTGATAGAGGCCGGTGAAGTACAGGGTTAGACAGATATGCACTAGGCTTGCAGGATGATTTGCTCTTTGCAAAGTCAGCTGGATTAGAGAGTGAGAAAAACAGACAGGGGAGTGTGACCATGCTATTGCTGAAACCTGATCCTTTGTGTTCTCACCAAGCAAACCTGTTGGGTTATCTCTGCACAGAACTGAGTGGGGAACCAGATCCAACCCCCTGACCTCAAGTTTTGACCCCCCCGGCCCAGTTCTCCTCACCTAGTTTGACCTCTGCATTCTCCGTCAACAGGACGTTCTGTCCCTTGATGTCTCTGTGGATCACATGATGGGTGTGGAGGTGCAACAGGCCCTGGACACACACACCCACATACACACAAAGACACAGGCATGCAAACACGAACGTCAGGATGCACACTCTCATGACTTCCTGCTTCAGGCCATGCTGGAGTCTGCCAGACACATGCTGGAGAATGTGTGTGTGTGCACCCTGTCCCGCACTCTCTTACAGTACTTCAAAGCAACAACAATAAACACAGGAAGTGACCGTTGTAAAATGACTCCCAGGTCACACAGACACTGATGTTCTGACTCCAGCACTCAGGGTAAACAATACTGGCCTGCGTGTGTGTGTATACTATCTGATGTTTATGTGTGGTGTGTGTGTGGCTGGTGTCTGTATGTGTGTGTATGCATGTGTGTTTATGAGTATGTATGTGTGACTGAACCTCTCAACGTAATTCTCAGGACCTCCTATTCCCAAAAGACCCTGGCGTGCTATTTATGTATTTATCTATCCATTATCATTCTATGGGTGTAGTCACAGTGACTAATGGGACATTCTGGGAGATGTAGTTCTGACGTCGAGCAGGACTCACTCTCAGGACCTCTCGGCATATGTAGGCTATCCAGTCCTCCTTCAGGCTGTTTCCTTTGGTCTTCTTCACCAGGTCAGTCACAGAGCCGGCCCCACAGTACTCCATAACCAGCTACACACACACACAGTTACCGATGAGCATGCAAGTCGCACACCACCACGCAGAACACACAAAAACCTGCACACAGGCGCTGGCTCTGAAAGACCATGAGACATTGCTGTCTTATTTCACAGGTGTGAAGGTTGGTAGGTAATGGAGGTTCGGTAGGTAGCGAGGTAGGGGGTCAGTTTGAGAAACTAGTGACGTACCCAGAGCTGGTCATCCTGTCCTGCAGGACTCTTCCTGACGAAGGCTCCGTAGTACGTGGCGATATTCCTGTGGTGAGAGTAGCTCCTCAGCATGTTGATCTCCAGCTTTATCTCATCTTCCTCTTCCTGACGGACAACAAGACACCCTTGGCTTAAAGGCACAGACGGCTCTAAACAGCAAGCAGGATGCAGGCTTAAAAAAAGATGTTTTGCTCAAAAAACTCGATTTCTCACAGAGATAAAGCGTGCAATGCAGGGGATGATATGAGATGACAGACACTGTCTGACTTCCTGGTTACGTTTTGGTTCACAGTTGTGATGTTTCGGCCAATAAGGATTAGATGGATCTAGCACGCACAACGGGGAAAGGATTAAGATCGATGATAGCTTTAAATGTATGTTTTAGGTTTAGAGTCAGAGGTACATTGGGATGCTTGGTTCTCTTTGTCTGGACAGTCTTCTAATCTAACCTAATTCATTTGTAGTGGTTCTAAATCTAAGGCACTAACAAGAGGTCACTGAGACCATCCTTGTCTTCACTCTGAAATCATTCTTCACCATTTCACGTGGAGTAGACAAGATCATAATATAGAAAACAAGAGAATGAGATGACAACATCAGTAGATTTTCCAGCCACACTAACCCAGGCTGGCTGTGTGTGTCTGTATATGTGTATGAATGTGTGCAGCATGAGGGCCTGTGGCCTGCCAACACACATGCCAATCAACAGCAGTGATGATGTCATCACTGGCACTGCCACCACCAATCAAGACTGAGGTCTTGGGAGGCCATCTTGGCATTGTGTGTTTGTACTGGTTGGAGCAGTATGGATATGCTTGCTGATTGGTCTATTCTGGTCCCACCCACAACTATACAGAGACTCAGGTCATCCGATGAGTTTCAAGCTGGGTAGAGTTGCACTCAGGTATGAAGACAGAAACAGACAGCTTTGCTGTAGCGAACAAGGGGACCTACAGGGGCAGGTTTGTGTGTGGGCCTGCATCTGGTGTGTGTATGTGTGGTTTGTGTGTTTTTATGTGTGTATGTAAACCCTTGGAGAACCATGACACATTGATGTGTTTCCAGTCCCAAGGGCTCTGTGGAGTCAAGCTGGTAACAAGACTCTCTCCTTCCTGCCAGGCAGGAAGCCCAGCCTTGTCACAGCCGCTGTCCTCTCCCTCTCAAACTCCGGCGCTTCCTCCACTTGCTCTTTCTTCGCCTGCCTCGCAGCCTCCGTTTCAATCCGTCTATTCCTCTGCGCCTCCCTGCCTCTGTCCCCGCATCCCTGCCTCCCCGTCCTCTCTCTCTGTTTCTGCCCAGGGTCTATCTGTCTGAAGAGGCACACTAATGGGTTGTGACTTGTTTAAACGTTTGGGGCTGTGGGGAGCAAGTTCCCAATACACGTCTTTCTATGTGAGAGAGGAGGAGAGGATGAAGGGGGAGGGAGAAGGGGAGTGTGGGGGGTGAGTGAAGAGGAGGTGTGGAGGGTGAAAGAAGAGGAGGAGGAGAACAGGATGTCAGGGAAGCGACGGAGTAGAGGAGGGGGGAGCATGGAGGAGAGAAGAGGATGGGGGAGGAGGGAAGGGTGCGAGGAGAGTGAAGTCGGTTCTGAAGTCAGTCAACCTGGCAGTGAGCCTTCTCCTAGTCTCTCCCCAGAAGATACAACAGACCATACGCCAGTGACAAAACAGGGGAGGAGGTTGAGCTTGTGTGTGTGTGACGAGAACACAAACAAAGCAACTGAGTCGGGAGAGATAGACAGAGAGAGAGTGTGTGTGTGTGCCTGTACGTGTGTGCGTGTGTGTGTATGTATGAGTAAGGCGGACAGATGTGGTAGTTTAGGCCCCGAGGCTGTGCTGTAGTGTCATCAGGTCTCCAGTCGCCATGGTGCTGAAGCGTGATCTCGTTTTCCCTACTACCAGCTCAAGGCTACGGCAAGCTCATAAAAAGCCCATTCATATCAAAAAGCAAGATATAAAAAGTTTTTAAACCATTCAGCGCATTTGGAATCGGAATGTACACAAACGTTAATGCTGTCTGGCGTTACGGAGAATAAATATATATATATACACACATTTTTTGTTACATGTATACTGTAACTCTCTTCACACTACATAAATTTGGTCTATTGAAGAGATTGATCAGCTAATATTGCAGTGTGAGTTAGAGAACCACCGAGACAAAAATAGAGACAGAGTGAGAATGGGTGAGGAGAGCAAACGAGCGAGACAGAGAAACACAGAGAGAAACAGAGACAGAAGGAGAGAGTGAGAGACCTGGGCAATGCCACTGCGCTACTGCACACCTCCATCCTCCTCTGCTGAGTGTTAAGAGAGGTCCTGGAGCACGCCTGCTTTAATTAAATACTTCTGTTCCCGGACAGCAGTGTAATAATAACTGCAGGGTGTATAGACTGGTAGACTAGGGGACAGGGCTGTACCCTGTCGAGCTCAGGGGGCCCGGAAGAAGAAGCAAGGAGGGGAAAATATTAGTGGAGGAGAGGACAGGTGAGGGAAAGTAAGGAGAGGTTAGATGAGAGAAGGAGATGAGAGGATGCTAGCATCGCGCAAGCGTCATGACCTCAGAGAAGGCAGATGATTGAACCTGCCCAAAGCAGACCCGGGCCCGTTGGGGTGTCCCCTCACTCCCAGGGATAATAAGCTCTGGTGCTCTGCATTAGCTAGCTTCATTAGCATGTCCAAAACACTGGAGGGTTAGCATAGCGCCATTAGCATTTCCCCACAACTAATAATCATTTAAATTAGCATGTAACGTCATTAGCCTTTCCTGCAGTGCTCCCTAGGCCAACCTTGCCTAGCTGCATTAGCATTCCCCCTGACAACCCAGCACTTACCTCAGTGACGTCCATGACCTTGATGGCTGCCAGCTGTCCTGTTTTGACATGTCGGCCCTGCCAGGACACAGACAGAGTTCGGGTTAGCAGGGGAGACAAACAGACAGATTGGGAGGGCGGGGAGGGGGGTGCGGCGTACGCCAGAGTCGGCTGGGACCCCTAGCAGAAGCTAGGTCTGACAGGCGTGGGTGCTGTGTGGCCAGGTGAGTCCGACATGGACGGGGTGGGGCTGCGGACGCGGAGGCTGTCGTGATGGCTGGCAGCAGGCGGAGGCAGCTCTGGGGCTACGCTTTGACAGCCACGGTCAGGATAGTGTTAGGACAAGTGTCTCGGCTCGTGGGGTTTTGACAGCAAAGCTCAGTGCAGAGCTAGGACAGGTACGACATTCGGTAGGGCTGGACTCAGAACAGCTGTCTTTGCTTATAGCTGTGACCTTCCGCTGGCATAGATCCTGGCTGGACCCTTAATGACTTCTCAGAAAACATTCCGGTCCAGATCATCATGCATTAATGTCACAAGTGTTGTGGTGTCACTAAGACTACTTCTAGCGACTGACCACAACTTATAAATATCACTCCAGTCCAGTCAACTTCTTAGTGGTGTTTATGACTCGATATAGATTTACACTGTGCGGTGAGTTTAGATTGATTAGATGATTATGCATGTATCAATACACGGAATAATACCTAATAATACAGTGATGTGGTTTATTACCATACGATGCGCATGATATGATATATGTAAGGGACAATGCCGAACGAGGTGTACAGTTTCAACTGATAATGTGACGATGCCGGTTGCTTCCGAGTCCATTATCTGGTGATATTGAGCTCCTCGAAAAACATTATGCTGCTTATACCAAGAGATTTTTCACAAGCATTATTTTATGTGTTCTTGTGTTTTGCAATAGACATCTAACGTTTTTCAACGTTTAGCAACCAATCAATGTGGCCCGCTCAGGTCATGTAATCAACACCGGCTGAGCTATTAGCCCGAAAGCTAACGTTATCCAAGCATGATTCAAGTCGCACATATTGAGTACGATTGAAAAACAGCACATACAATTTTACACTATGTTTGAAAAGATGAGTATCAAGCTTGCCAGCTATGTCATTGTCTTCAAATCAATATATAGAATGTATCTTGTCTTTTATGTAAAACTAGGGCTACTACAGTACTGACGCCGGCTACAGCCTGTAGCGAGTTGAATAGCCTCGTAAATAAATGTAGCGAGTTGAGTGCCGAGCAAATAGATGTGTAATGATTGTTGTCTATCAAAGTTGGCCCATTTCCGAACAGTAAATATAATTTCACACAATGTTCAACATCAAGGCTAGATGGCTAGCTAGCCAGCCATGCCACTGTCTCAAAATCTAATCCAGATTTTAACGAAAGAATAGTAGGTAGGCCTATGTCATATCTTTTTGGCCACAGACTGGATGAGGAAGTACTAGTAGCGAGGGATACTCATTTGCCCGCTGCCAAACAAAATCGAGTATTCACCCAGACCTAGGTAAAATAAAATACAGTACCCTGCCAACACTGTATTCAAACAGAGATCTGTTGTCAGTTTTTCCCAGCCCTTAATGAGATCACAGGTGACATGTCTGTGGTATGTCACTTTCTCACGCACGCGCGCAAACATCGTCTCCCTCTTGCCATTTCATATGCATGATTCCCCTTTGAACATGACCGCGAACGGACCGCTACAGGTCAGCTGTGATATCAGTCGATCGTTTGCATCACTCCGTTTCTCTGTCCTCCTCGCAGAAACAACGTTGCGGCAACGAGCATCAATTTGCGAAAGAAAATGAAAGAGAGAGAGAGAGAGAGAATCTCCCCGGACGCAAAATGAGTTTCGAAAACGCGTTGGTCAATATCCCATTTCCAAATCAGAATGGGAGGGTTGATCAAATGGAACACTGAAGTGGTCGATACCTACACGCTCTGAGATTCCTGCTATAACACCCCCCCCCCCCCCCCCCCCCTCCCATCTCTCTCTTTCACTCTGCAGTATTAGCAGTCTTGTTCACAGTCCACTAGGCCAGATTGATGTGGTCTACTGGTCTGTCTGACAGCTATCCTGTCCATACATTAGTCTCTATGACAAATGCCATATAAATCTGGGTTAGGTTAGGCTTCGCAGTGAGGATCTTCTAAAAATTGAAATCCTTGTGGGCGTCATCTACTTTCTACAGTACTAAATATGTACATTAACATACACACTAACATACTAGAGCAGAAAGGGATGGGGGGGCAGCAGAGTTGAGCTGTCATGACCTTCTGTTCTATTCTGACGGGATGTGACATCACTGCACAGTTCTCTAGAACTCCAGAAAAAGATTGAACTGATAGAGGAGGAGAAGGGGGTGGGGGTGGGTGTAGGGATAAGAGAAAGAGAGGGGCAAACAAACTGTGCAAAAAAACATTGAGAGACGAGGAGACAGAAAGGAAGAAAGAAAGAAAAGGAGAAGTGGTAAGAGAGAAAACAATAAAATGAATGAGAGAGAAACAAAGAATTAAGGACAATTAGGGAAAGTGAGAGAAAGAGAAAGACAGGAAAGGAAAGACAGCAAGGGAGACAGTGAGAGACCGGAAGAGAGAAAAGGAGAGAGAAAGTGAGAGACAGAAAGAGAGACAAGGAGAGACCGAAAGACAGAAAAGGAGAAAGTAAGAGACAGAGAGAGAGAGAAAAGGCGAGAGAAAGTGAGGGAAGGAGGAAGGGAGGGAGGGAGGGAGGGAGGGAGCACAGTGTGTTTCCCTGGAGGGCCAGGATGCAGGCAGCAGCATCTGTGCTTCCTCTGCCTGAGTAAACTTCAATGATGTTGGGTTTTCTCCTTATGTCGCCAACCTACATCGCTGTGTGCGAGTGTGTGTGTAGGTACATTTGCTGCACAATGCTATTCTACTAGACGGCCTGTCCCTACAATATTTCTGATCTTCACACTAACTCTGTGTCACTACGAGAAAGGTTGCCTCACTCAGAGCCTGCATGGAGCAGAGCATTTTGAGAACTGAGTGGCTCACTGGATAATCATATTAGTTGATAGTATAATGCAGTATTATTACACTTACATTACTGTCTCTTTGGCACACTTTACTTTTCCCTATTTTTCCAACTCAGTCTCTCGCTCTCGCTTTCTCACTCCAATTCAACAAAAGACACATTCTATTTAAGAGGTTTCTCATCAGCAAATGTTACCATGAATTAGGGTCAAGAAAGACAACACACAAACACACACACACAAACCAAACTACAGCAGTTAGAACCAAACAACAAACATTCACCCCACAATAACACTGCTCGCCATCAACACATACACACTCATCACACACACCAACACCTAACACACAGCTAGAACATAGTAGAACTACACACAGCCAGACTGAAAAATGAAACAGAGAAATACTTCATCCTGTGCCCCAGAGGCTGAAATCTAGAATAAGACATTACCACTACTAGATGACTCTATGGGATCTGTCTTCATGACGAAAGAAATAACAATGCTTTTGATCTAAACCCCGTTTATTACCTATTTACATGTTAGTTAGCAAGGGTCTAATGAAATGGATTGTGATAAGAATTTAGAAAGATTAAACAAATAAGATTGAACTTGTACGTCGCCACCTCCGTCACTCTCCTTCTGAGAGAAAATCTGCTGTTTTCCTACAGACTTCCTGTTTTCCCAGCTTGTCATCAATACAAATTGATCGGTGCACTAAACTGATGGCGCTTGTAGCGTATTGCTTTTGCGGTGCGAGGCACAGCCCGGCATGACCAGCTGGAGGCAGAAGCGATGACCTTGTTTAGGAATCTCCCGAGGCCGACTCGCCAACCGTGCCACATTGGGAATATCCTCTGTGCCCACTCTCTCTCTCCATCGCTCTGCCCCTTCCCTCCCCCATCCCCTCTCCCTCCCCCCCCCCTCGTCTCCCCCTCTCCCCCCCCTCTCTCGCCTCCGCTCCTCTCTCTCGTCTCTCCTCTCCTCCTCCTTCCTCCTCTTCTCTCTCTCTCACACACACCCACACACGCCACACACACACAGTACATAGAGTGGTGGAATTCTTTATGGACCCTCAAAAGAGATCTGCATTGACAGTCTTGCACTATCCATCACTTTGAATGGGTGCGGGTGTGCGTCTCTCTGGTCTAACCCAGTTCCTCTCCTTCTGTATCTGTGTGAGTGTTTCAAAGGAGATGTCCGAAGAGGGAAGGGTAAATGATTTCTCAACGTGACCAATATGCTGGTCCTGGACAATGTTCCGACAACGTGAAGACTCCAGAGCACCACAACTCACACACACACCACACAAACAAATGATCACAACCCAGCAATCAACAATTATCGCTGCTGTCGTGAGAGGCAGTACGAAGGACGGAAAGAGGGCAAGGAGGAAGATGGGATACGGGGTAGAGGAGGAGAAAAGAAGGGGCGGAAGGAGGAGAGGGGATGGGTTAGGAGGGAAGGAGGGAGGAGAGGGGATGGAGCAGGAGGGGAGGAGAGAGAAGGGGGAAGGAGGAGAGGGGATGGGGTAGGAGGGGAGGAGAGGGAGGGGGGAAGGAGGAGAGGGGGCATGAGGGGAGGAGAGAGAAGGGGGGAAGGAGAAGAGGGGGCAGGAGGGGAGGAAAGAGAATGGGGGACAGGAGGAGAGGGGGAGGGAGGACAGGAGAGGGGGAAGGAGGAGAGAGGACAGGAGAAGACATAAACTAAAGGTCAGTGAAACAGAATCTCCAGGACCTCCTCCTCGTCTTGGTCGCTACAGCCTTCGACACGCCACTTACACACCACAGCTGAACACGCGACCTGTCATGGGCCCAATGCAGCCCCGCTATGTCACAGAGGGAGATCGTCTATGAAGACCATTTACTGCGGGAATTCACACAGTACGGACCTGCCGAGATGGACGGAGAGGATGGGGAGGTGGGCGGAAGAAGAGGAAAAGGAGGGAGGGAGAGGGTTCAACAGGGAGGAGTCACAAGGGAGAGAGGTAGAGAAAGAATGAGAGAGTGAGAGGAGAGTTGGATGGAAAGGGAGAGAAGACGAGAGAGTGCAAGAGAGAAACAGAGAGAGAAAGAGAGAGGAGGGGGGCTAGAATGACTTCTGTCCAGGTTGTACAGAGGACCCAAGGTGTCCCTAAAGCCTTTCAGCACCAACACAGACCAGAATGCATCATTCACAGCCCAGACATCACTGTCTCACCTATGTCATTCTTCATCCCTCTCTGCTCTCTCTCTGTTGTTCCCTTCCCTCCTTTACTCTCTCTCTCTGGGTGACAGGACTTCAGAAGTCCAGCCCTCTCAGAACTGCTCATTAAAAACCAGCGACAAAAGAACAGGACGTCCTCATGTTCTGATCAAGGCAGGTGGGCCTTTCAATCAATACCTCCCACCTCACTCAGGGCTTTCTGTTTTGATGGAGTGCTATCTTCACAGGGGGGGAGAGGGGGAATGGGGAGGAGAAAGGAACGGGGAGGGGAGGAGAGCAAAGGAGATGAGAGGAGGAGGGGATTGCATTGTATTCTCTATTTTTTTTCTCCCTCTTCTTTCTCTCTCTGGCCTCTGCAAAAGGATATCCTGTACGCTTTGACCGGTGGCCTGGTGTTGCTGCCTTGACAATCTACCTGGCTGGACCACAGAGCAGTGTGTGTTGAAACACCTATTCCTGTTCACACAAGGCTGGCACACAAACACACACATGAACAGGATGGCATCAGAGGACCAAGTTGCAGCACATACACATCGGAAATGTCAAACAACATGCAACCAAATTAACTGCAGGGGAGCAAATCGTTAAATGTGCAATAGATCGTTCTATCTCCACCAAAACCTCCCATTTCTCTTATGGCAAATCCATGCTCCAGCCTTCTGCTGCTCACAAACATGTGCGCGCGCACACGCACACGCACACACACACAATAGGTTCCACCCTCCCATTTGCCCCAATCTCAGCTGACAGCTTGACACAGACTGAGAATGTGAGCAGCTAGCTAGGGCTATCCACGGCCAGCTGGTAAACTGGAATATGCACCATAAACCACACACACGTCGCGGAGATGCAACTCTCGATAGTGAAGTGGGCCCCACCCGGGGGTGTTAAAGATGTATTTGTCAGCAAGCAAGCCAGATAGGAGAGCTAGAGAGCTAGAGAGAGAGCTAGAGAGAGAGAGCTAGAGAGCTAGAGAGAGAGCTAGAGAGCGAGAGAGCGAGAGAGCGACACAGTGCAACAGGCAGACAAGACATGTTCAACTGAGCACCACCAACCTTGTAGACTTGTCCATAGGTGCCGTTTCCCACCACCTCCACCAGTTCAAAGATACCTGCAGGGTCCTAGCAATTGCCACATAATTACATTAGTACCTTAACTATCATGATCCCATTGGAGAAATATCATCGTAAAACTTAAATTCAAACTGTAGAACGTACCGTTCTAGTTTGTACTTATTATCCATTAACAGTTAAACGTCTTAACTCTTAACATTTGTATATCATGACATCACAAAACGTTAGCGTATTTCTCAGCGCACACAGGATTTTAGTTCAGGGTTCTAAAAAAAAAAGTTTACATAGTGGGTATGATGCCAATTTTTTACGGTTGTTAAACAGATGCTTGTTGATGTTTTGTAATACCATTCAAAAGCTAGAGAAACTAGGTCAATAGAAGAAGTCCAATAAGACGATCATATGGTAAAATATTCACAGAAAACTAAACATCGACTCCGTCATGACTTGACGTGCAAGGCTTTTAGTTGTTTTTAAGCTACTCTTCCAGTGACCAACAGATTTACTTTGTTCTCCACATCTGTTGTTGCGCCTATGTTTACTGAACAACCCGCATTTCAATTAATTAGGTAAGAACCTCTTTGCTCACCCTCAAAGAAGCGAGGTCAATATTGTCCAAACTTCGCGTTGTGCCGTCTCTCGCCATTCTAAAACTTCGTCCAACTGCACTTTAGAAAGTTGACAAGAAGAAGACAAATTTTCACTAAGTAACGTTTCTGCTCCGTGTCAGGCCATACTGTATCTGCCTACGACTCTCCACGAGCGACACAGGAAACTTCTCATCCAGCGAAACCCCGGAAAATGCAAAGGAAACCTCGCCCCCCTTTACTGCTCTCCCCAAGAAAAGTAAACCGAAAAAGTTCGCTTTTGAAATAACTTTTTCCGCTATCCATGGCAATTCATTCAACTCGAACGATGCGGGTTTATTCGTTATCTGTGTGGTTTTGATGAAGATGATTAATCTATGTCAAGTTCAGTTTTAGCGTAAGTGCCAGATTCTCCTAAAACTCATAACACGGACATCTCTACGAGTAGGCAGACAATGTTAAATCTTCGGTCTGCTAAGGAAGACTACCTTTGACAAGTTATTGTTCAAGTCACTTTTCTTGTTTGATGGATTATAATTCGTCACACTGACACAACTTGGTTTACCTTCATTTGACACATTCTGAGCAAATATTGTACATTTCCTGCCCATCTGTTTTATCTGCACTGTGCATGGCTATCTTGACTCTTCAAATTGACTTTGCTGTCCTGAGTGAGTCACTCACATGTGGATGTGTGTGTGTGTGTGTGTGTGTGTGTGCTGGCAGGAGGAGCCTGTGCCCCTGGCAGCTGACCTTTGTGAACAGGACCTCTGTCTAAGGCCACAGAGAAGCTATTCTCCTGCAAGACACACACACTCACACACAAACTCGCGCTCTCACACACTCGCACATCATTTACACTAGTCATCGTCAATGTAGAACCAATTCTTCGGTAGTGTGGAATCACAGCGCGAAACACTTGGCCTTATCCTTGTGTGTCTGTACATATCAAACAGAAAGTAACATCGCTTTTGTGCGTGTGGAGAGACAGTTACCCACGGACAGGAAAAAGACAGGGATTCCTGTGTCGTGGGAGAGAGTTGATGTTCAGTATTCTCATCCAATCCCCCCCACTGCCTCCCAAAGGCACACACACACACACACAACAATGCATTCCTATGAAAATAAAAACACACTTGTTCCATTCATCTGGGTTGCAGGCAGACTGGGTGATTCTCATGCCCTGGCAGTCAGCCTCCTGAAGAGAGTGGGTATTGGTGTGGAGAGAAGTGTGTGTTTGTGCGCGCGCATAAGTTAGGAGGATTTGTGTGTGTGTGTGTGTGTCAGACGTTAAGCTCTGCCAAATGGGGTTCACCTCGTGCCAGTTACTATCGTCATGCTAACGGCCAACATATGCTGCTGCTGCAGCGCAGGACCTGGAGAAACAGAACCAGGAGGAGGGCGCTGAGGAAGACAGGAACGAGCGGGACTAAAAGGAGGAGGAGGCTGAGGAAGGGTTTGAAGGAGGGGAGCTGGAGGGATGGAGGACAGGAAGTAGAAGAAGGAGGGGAGAAAAGGAAGAAAAGTAGAAGGGAACAAGGAGGCGGAAGGAGAGGAGGAGACAGAGAGCGAACACAACCCAAGCGCTTCTCCAGAATGTCCTTAAATGACACGGTAATGAGTTGACTGCTCTTAAGACCTAAAGAGTAGGTGAAGGGAGATAAACATATATTCACTCACTGCCCCTTGGGATGTGAAGCAGATGCATTGGCTGACACCGTACGCTGGAGTACCTGATGGTAAAACCATTTCATGGACAATTTTATCTACACTCAATCAACTATTTTCTGTTTGAATGCTATTGGTAATAAAGGAACACTCTTGTGGTCTAATGATTGCAAAGTCTGCTCAGAATATAGTGCAATTTGTGGTTCGCAGTTAAGCTACAGTGGAGATTTTGGGGTCATTTCTAACAGGAGGAACCTGCCAATGATGAGGGAAATATGATGAAGTCGCAGCTGTATGCATTTCCTGTATGTCTACTAATGGCTCTCTCTCCCTTCTCCTAGGGGCTTCAAACCGCCACAGTCTGTTGAAACATATACACTTACACACATGCAAACACAGACACTCACAGCCATGCAAACACACACACACACATCACGAGAACAGCCCGCAGAGAACAATAACAACCTCAGTGTGTGATCATGGGTTGCGATCTATTTTAGTTATATACATAAATGTACACACACTAAGACATTCATCTTTATCCGCACTCCATCACGCACACGGTAGTTTTAACAATTGTATGCTATAATAATGATGACGTATATTCTTCTTAAAGTTCCTAGATGGTTCTAGGCCCACCACAAGGTGGCACCATTGAATGTAAGCAGGAAAGCAATTGGAGGGAGACAGAAAGCATGGAAGAAAGTGAGAGGGTGAAAGAGGAAGAGAGGTGTAGGGAAAAAGAGGTGGTAGGAAGAGAGAGATGTAGAGAGAGAGAGAGGGAAAGACAGACAGAAAGACAGGCAAAGGGAGAAAGAGATGGTAAGGAGAAAACACGAGATGTAGGCAGAAAGAGAGATGGTAGGGGATAGAGAAAAGAAAGCAAAAGATAGATGTAGGGAGAAAGAGATGCTAAGGAGAGAGAGAACGCCAGAGAGAGGAGGCACAGTGACAGATATTATTGTTGCCGTAAAAATCTAACCAGGAATATGAAATACTCCCAGAATAAATCAAACGGTAAACAAGGCGTGTGATTTCAACATGATTTAATATACAGCCATTCCAAGGGTCCCATTAAACCATTCACAGGGTTTTCATATCAACAAAACAAAACAAAAAAGCATATGGACAGTGTGCTGGTGTCTGCAGAGACGGAAGGAGCAGCCAGCCCGACCAGCCATCTACGAGCAGTATGGGGTGGGGGCTGAGAAAGACATGGACACATTCATATGGAAAGTTTTCTCTTTTTATTTTTATTTTTTAATCATTTTTGACCTTCGGCCATCATCATGGTGATAACCTGATGACGGGAGAATGTCCAGTTTAGAGCACATGTTCATAAGCATGGTAGTTATTTTCCTGGTGCATCTGCTAGCTGTTACTGTCTTTATTAACACCAGCCAGCCAGCTGAAGAATCAGCATCTAACAGCTAGAGGACAGAGACAGGCAGACAGACAGACAGTTAAGTAGTTAGCTAGCTGACCAGCCAGCCAGCTGAAGTCTTTTGGCTGTGCTAATTAACTAACTAGGTAAACACTAACCAGCTAGCTAGCCAGCCAAAACAGCTGAAGAGTTAAGGATACAATGTGACTAACCAGCTAGAAGTCAGCCGGCCAGCTAACTAGCTAGCCAGCTGGCCAAGCAGTCAGCTAAATACAGCTAGGCAGCCAGACAGCCAACTACAGTTAGGCAGCCAGTCATCTAACTACAGTTAGACAGCCAGACAGCTCACTCCAGTTAGACAGCCAGACAGCTCACTCCAATTAAACAGCCAGACAGCTCACTCTAGTTAAACAGCCAGATAGCTAACTCACGTTAGACAGCCGGACAGCTCACTCCAGTTAGACAACCACACAGCTCACTCCAGTTAGACAACCACACAGCTCACTCCAATTAAACAGTCAGACAGCTCACTCTAGTTAAACAGCCAGATAGCTAACTCACGTTAGACAGCCACACAGCTCACTCCAGTTAGACAGCCACACAGCTAACTCCAGTTAGACAGTCAGACAGCTCACTCCAGTTAGACAGCCAGGCAGCTCACTCCAGTTAGACAGCCAGACAGCTCACTCCAGTTAGACAGCCAGACAGCTAACGTCAGTTAGACAGTCAGACAGCTCACTCCAGTTAGACAGCCAGGCAGCTCACTCCAGTTAGACAGCCAGACAGCTCACTCCAGTTAAACAGCCACACAGCTAACTCCAGTTAGACAGCCAGACAGCTAACGTCAGTTAGACAACCACACAGCTCACTCCAGTTAGACAGCCAGACAGCTAACGTCAGTTAGACAGCTCACTAGGTAGCCAGCCAGCCAACCTGCCAGACGCTGCATTCTGTACCAGACTGAAAACTTATAATTTCAAGAAAGTATCAGAAGGACAAATGAAAGGTTATGATGAGATGATTCTCCACCAATTTTGATTTTATTTCTCATCTGGCAGAGAGATGAAGAAAGTGAGCGAGTACCACTCCTGACCCCATTTTCCCTTTCATCCTTTTTTCTTCTCTCATCTCTCCATCCTCCATCGCTCTGTTGTGAATCGTTCAGTATTTAGTATTCTCACTTCCATCATCTGTTTCTGCTACATAGCTTACAGAGTTCATCAAAACCTTCAAAAATCTGTTTCCACACGCACACACACAAATGCATAATCATACGGAAACATGTTCAGGAAAAGCAGATATTGCTGACAGAGGATGTCAGATGTGTGGGAAGCAGGGAAGATGTCAGAGTTGAAAAATTATCGATTCCAATAACCTACATTGATTTTAATATAAACTAAAGTAATAACAAGCAGAAATCAGAAGACAGCAACTAGTCACAGGATTACAACTCAAACAAATATCATTATTATTGTATAAAACATTTCAAATATTTATATCTAACTGGCCTGAAACAAAGACAATACCTTTGTGTAAATTCAAACGTTATCTTATTTGCTTAAATATACGGTAACATCATTAAAGCTCACAGAGAATGTTCCACCAGTTCTTCCATACATAGTTGTGCTGTGATCTAGACCAGACAATGTTCCCCCTCTCAACCTCCCAATCACACCTTGGGTCAGAATCGCTCCTTGTGGCTTACCCCATAGACTCACACAGCAGAAAAATCTCAACAGGATCTTCATTATGAAATGAATCATACTTATGATTGAATCATCATTGTGAATGAATCATCATTATGAATGAATCATCATTATGAATTAATGAACATCTATAGAATATATGAAAACTGTACATAGTTACCATGACCTGAAGCTGATAGGCTTTGGTCAGATATTATTGTTGTAACACATCTCCACAAGGGAGAACTCTTCAAGTAACAAAATATTGTTTTTTTTTGGAGCAACTCCATTTTTTCCCTTTGTAGATTTTATGGCTAAACATAATCAAACAGCGAGAGAAAACAAATCAATATGTATTATTTATCTCTAAGGAGATGATTGTTTCTTCATTTCAAAAGTCAGTTCACATCATTCTTCTGTAGAGAATTCTGATTTGGTCAGTCTTTTATTGTGAAAGTCTGGTCTAATAAGTATCCTTTGTCTTGATGAGTCTCATGCAGATATAAAAACGTCCTGTAGGCAAATCCATGGTTGTGTCCACAAGGTTCAAAGACACCTGCTGAGTGTATGCAAGATAACAAGGTCAACTGTGGTCTGCATACTAGTATACCTGGTCAACTCTTGAATGTACAGTATACCAGTTCACCAGGTCAACTGTTGAGTGTAGACTAGTTTACCATGCCAACTCGTGAGTGTACACTAGCTTCTCAGGTCAACTGTTGACTGCATACTACTATACCAAGTCAACTCTTGAATGTATACTAGTTTACCAGGTCAACTGTTGAGTGTAGACTAGTTTACCATGTCAACTTGTGAGTGTACACTAGCTCACCAGGTCAACTGTTGAGTGTATGCTAGCTCATCATGTTGGACCAGTACCAGGGTTGCTCTGGTAGTGTACAGTACCAGTACATACTAGTGTTAGACTAGTATGGTACCAGTATGAACCGGGAAAGCCCAGTCTCTCCCAGACCTCTAGTCCTCCAGATGGACAGATAGCTCTACCAGATATCACTGCTGAGTTCGCGGCTGGTGAGAGGTACGAAGGTGCTGTTGAGGTGGATCTCCTGCTTCCTGCCTAGCGAGCTGCTCGGGCCCACCTGTCCGTTCAGCAGGGTCATGGGGATGTTACAGTAGACGTGGCGCCCGCCCAGCGTGGCAACGCGCAGCGGCGAGGACGGCGGCGGCATCTCAAACTCGTAGCTGCGGCAGAAGTGTCTCATCTGGGGGTGGGCGGCCGAGGTCTGGTTGAAGTCAGGGATCTCGGCGTGGTGGGCGGGCGCCAGCGAGGCCGAAGTGGCCGTCATGGCGATGGTGGACACGGTCTGCAGGTCCCCGAACAGGCCCTGCTCCCCGGAGTCCAGAACCTGTCGGCGCGACAACACCTCCTTCCTCCTCACCGGCATCTCGCACAGAACCTGCTTCCAGAAGGTGGACTGGAGCTCGCTGCTGCGCGGCCCGCGCCATTTGATGATGGACAGCACTTTGATGGTGTGCTTGAGAGCCTCCACCTCCTGGTAGTTGATGACACTGCGCAGGTCAGCGCACTCGATCATGATCACCTTGATCTCGCCAGTCACCAGCATGCTGTGGAGGCGGGTCTCCAGCTGGAAGATGCTCCATCCACGCTTGGCCACAAACTCGGGGGTGAGGACGAGGATGAGGCGGCGACTCTGCTCCACGCTGCGAGCCAGGTCCTCAATGTAGACTGGAGGGGAGGGAAGGGGGGGGATGTGACAGAGAGAGTCATGTCAGACACAGAATACTGGATCCCTGTTGCTTGTGCAGTGCCGGTACACACCAGTCCCACACACGTGTGTTATGACCGAACACGCTAACGTCACAGTTGTGAGTGTGGCTGAGATGACCGTACGCAGGGTGAACCACTGGCGTCACAGTCCAGAATGACGGCAGATCAGCGACGCAGGTCAAGCTCTGGTCTGACCAGTGACTCATACAATGTGTGCGTGCCTGTGTGTGTCTGCGTGAAAGAAAGAGCGAGCAAGCGAGAGAAAGAGAGAGAAAGAGAGAGAGAGAGAGGAAAAAAGAAGGGTGTGATGAAAGAGCAACAGAGTGTATGTGTGTGGGTTTATGTGTGTGGGTTTATGTGCGTGTGTGTGTGTTTGAAAGAGAGAGAGAAAGTGTGTAAGTGTGAATATGAGTTTGTGAAATGTGGTGTAGGTGCTGGGAGAGGTAAGTGGCACATTAGGTCTTGCTAGGTGACACATTCCAGTGGCTGGCTAGCTGGCTGATTGTCCGTAGTGTGCTGTTGTCTCCTGCGGGGGCACTCTCTTTCACACCTGCAGTGACGTAACACATCACACCTCCTACGCAGAAGACATACACGCGCACACACACGCTCTCAGGCCCACACAAGCGTGAACAAGGACACACAAGCAAGCATATACACAGTAGCTCTATGACACTCATTGGCCTGAACACCTTACCCCCCACCCCCACTCCCACCTTACTGGCAAACACACACATCTTCAAAAAGGGCTCGCCTCCCTCCCCACTGAACTATCACCTTTTCAGATGTATCTGTCCTCAAGACTTATCCAGTCACACCTCCTCCTTCCCGTTCCCCCTCTCCTTCTCCTTCTCTTTCTCCTTCTCTTCCATCCCGCTTCCCCTCTCCTCCTCCTCCTTCCTGTTGCTGCTCTCTATTCCTTCACCTCCTTTCACCCTCCTCTCCCCCTCCTTCCTGTTAACCCCCCTCTCCCTCTTCCTCCTCCTTTCCCCTCCCCCACTCATTTCCCCTCCTCCCCCCCCTCTCCCCAGGCCTCAAAATGAGGCGAGGGCAAAGGCTTGGAGTTTCATCATATTAGATTAGAACATTTCATCAGACAAATATGGGATGCTGCAGTTAACCAGTCAAATGCATACACAAACACACATACAGGCAAGCATGCAGGCGTTTGAGTGCAAACTCCCAAACGTACATGCATAATCATGTAGATTTACAAACAGCAAACGAAGAGATCTTTAGTAGAAGAGCCTAACCTTAAATGGCTTGTACACTACACATTCCCTTAATGATCTCACCACTGCTGAGCAGTGCTGAGTGTGTATGTATGTGTTTAATAGAGCGTGTGTGTTTAACAAAGTGTGTTTCTGACTGAGAGGCACCCTGGGGATGCTCTGGAGGAGAAGATGCAGGGAGATCATGCGGCACGCACACACACACACACACACACATCGAGCAAGTCTCATTCAGCTCCACCCAAACACCCAGCAGTGAATCAGTATCCAAATGATGCGTCTACTCTTGTGGGCCCCCATTGGGACCCATAGATGCTGATCCGGACTGGACGCCTGCCACTGAAGGTTCTTCCTGACCAGAGGCACGCAGGGCCAGGTAACCAGAGCCAAGTCTGACTGTTGAGGCCCACCAACACACCAGACTCACTATGCTTAGCCAGTCAGACATGAGGAACGACCGAACCACACACACGCTGTCGTACGCATGTATAATATGTTGAATACACGTGTGGACAGTTTGTTTGTGGACATATAGTAGCCTCGCTTTTTATCGTGAGACGTGGCCGTGCGTGTGCGCGTCCATGTGTTTGGCTTCTGTGCTGCTAGCCCTCATCTCAGTCCAGTTCCTAACTAAATTAATGACATCGGTGCAACAACAACACATTGCAATTTCATGGTCAATTTACGGTGCATAAATAGTACAGTGAGTACAGCTGCGATTGAGGGAGGGGAAAAAGACAGAGAAAAAGAGGGAGACTCTTTTTTCTTGGCGTTTCCTTTTTTCAGTCTTGCTATTTTCATATGCTGATGATTATGTGAATCAATTAATCCAGCTAAATGCCAGTGAACCTATTTGACGTTCTCCCCTGCCTGTACCCTTCCCCGTTCTCACACTTCCCTCCCAATGTCTCTCGGTCTTTGTGCGTAATAGTGAACCAATGGACTGTTTAAAGTCATGTTGTTTCCGGGTCGTGTTAGACTGATGTGGTTCAGCTAATGATCAGTACTCTCCCCTCCCCTCTCCCCCCCTGCCCTCCTCTTTTCCTCCTCTACCACCCCTCTCCTTTCCACACATACACACACACAGATACACAAACACACAGTGGTGTATTCAAACAGGCCGGGGTGGACTAGCCCTAAGAGTTGGGAAGGTATTTTAGAAGCAACGTCTGCTAAATAATGCAAGGAGCAGACATTAGTTAGCAGGGTAGTTTGAGGGCAAGTAAGAGGAATAATTGAACTTTTTATGCTAAATACACGTGTGTGTTTGTGTGTGTGTGTGCTCCTTGTGTGTATGTGTGTATATATGTGTGTATCTACATTTAAAGAGGTGCAGCACTGATGAGACCTCACATCAGGCTTGTATACAGGGTGTGTGTGTGTATTATGAAGGGCGGGGAGCTGACTGACATACTGATTCTGACTGATATACTGAGCAGTACACATTTACCCAGGCCATGTTCTATCCATGAAGATAGGACGCACAGGCGAGCAGACGCACAGGCGAGCAGACGCACAGACGAGCAGACGCACAGGTGAGCAGACGAGCGGCTTCCCTGATTGCTCTTGACCAACGATGCGTGCGGGGACGTGAGCGTGTGTTTGCATCTGCGTGCTTAGTGCTTGCAGGCGTGTATCTGGTGCATGCAACGTCAGTGTAGGCGCATGTCTATAACGTCAGTGTGCATACCTCACATCAGTGTGTGTGTGTGTAACTGACATTGGTGTTTGTGCATGCCCTTCTTCCTTACTGCTGCTGGGAATGAGGTCCCGGTCTGGGATGAAGAGCTTGTATCCGTAATGCTTCTCCAGGACATCAGGCAGGACCTCCAGGGCAAACTGCTCCTCCTCGCTAGAGGGGCGGCCCAGGGAGTCCAGGTCCACCCTGGTGTAGGATAGGTACGCATCATACTCCTTGTTATCTGGCAGAGAGAGGTGGAGGGAAGAGAAGCCAGTGAGACAGAACCAAGAGAAGAAACGAGAGACATAGAGAGACTGGCGCCGAGAGAGATAGAGAGAGACAGAGAATGAGAGAAAGAGAGAGATATGTATTGTGTGTATTGTAAGACATTGCTTGGTATGCTGCTTTGTTGCACTGTCTAAATTGCCAGATAACCAACTGTTTGACCACAGCAGCCCTTTATTCCATGATTGAGAGAGAGAGAGACAGAGAGAGAGAGAGAGAGACAGAGAGAGAGAGAAGGCGAGCACAAAAGAGAAAGAAATAGAGCCAAAGCAGGGATAGAGGGTAACCGCAAGAGACGCAGACACATCTCCGGGAAGGGGACCAGAACCTCACCGTCCTCCGCCTCGTCGCTGCCGAAGTGTCTTCGGTAGCATAGCATGATCTCGGCGCTGTAGCACTTGTAGATGGCTGTGAAGGCCCCTAGCAGCAGCAGAATGGCCCCCAGACCTCCCGCCAGCTCCAGTCGGTACATGTCTGGAGACGCAAAAGGTGTCGCTTTTGAAAAAGCTTTATTTGAGGAAGAACTAACTGGCAGATGTCCCTGGACATTAGAAATGCACTCCCTATCCCCTCCACCCCATCTTCATTTCGGTCTTCAACTTTACAGTAGTCGCCTCTGGTTGATCTGTTCTCTGATCTGGTCTCTGTTTCATTCACCACTGTGCAATTTCTATTCGCTTTACAGTGTGTGTCTGTCTATGTATAGTGTGTGTGCATAAACAAACATTATTGTTGTCATTTATGCATACTCTACAGTCTGTTAAGTTTGGCAATATTTCATATAATATTTGATAATCTCAACGTGCTAAAAAACCTGGGAAAAAGAATCCATTATTATAATTGCACATTATATGTAACTTGCAATTGTTGTAATTGCTTTATGATTGATGATGATTAAGTTCCCTGATGTGTGATGCTAATTGCGTGTATGATACCTTCACTGTGGACTGCTTTGGCAACATTGTTTAACCTGAACACTCATGCCAATAAAGCATAGAGAATGGAATTGAGAGAGTAGTCAGAGAAGGAGAGAGAAATCGGAGAGAGAAGTCGCAGAGAGAAGTCGGAGAGAGACAGGAGTTAGGGTTAGAAGAGAGGGGAAGGGGTGTGGGAAAGGGAGCCAAATAGACCAAGAGAAGTAGGGGAACAGTAGAAAGCCATTTGGATTATTTCCCAATACGCTGTGAAGGAACTGAATGACAGATCAGGCCGTATCTGAGCTGACATCGGTATGGAACTCCCATACAGTAGATCTATAACCTTTATGGAGACACATTGCCTCATCAGAAAGAGATAAACACAGTCTTGTTTCAATCTCACTTTCTCTGTCTCATCAAGTGTAGGTGCGAGCGTGTGCATCTGTGTGAGTGTGTATCTGCGTGTGTGCACATGTGTGTGTGTGCGTGCGTGTGTGTGTGCAGGCTTTGGGAAGCCAGCTATAATCGTTCATGTTTGCCTAGCTGCCATTCAGCTAACATGGCTCATCAATCTGCACTGCGTCACTCAGTCAGATAGGCTGGCTGCATCCATCTCCCCTGTCTGCTCACAAGGAAGTGTCTCAGACACACACACACACACACACATATACACACACACACACACACACACACTCACACACACATACAACCCACACTTGCACTCATGCACACACGTTACCAATCGTCTGCACGCACATGTAGTGAGACACCTACACATCATGCACGCTGCCTCTGTGCAAGTCTGTGCTCAGTGGAGCACGGGTTCACAAGCAGCTGTGAAGCCATCCTCACACCTGAGACAGGCTGGCTACAACCCTGTCTCCATCCCTGATCCTATTCTGCCACAGGATGGACTCTGCATTTCCAGGAAGCCATGATGTGAAACTACCTGGAGGGAATCTTCCTCGCTGTACAAGTCGTTCTTGAGAATGTTGTCTAGTAAAATGCTTTACATGCCAATCAATGCTGCTCTATGACGTATGATTTCTGGGTTCCACTGTCTTTTCCCCTCCAGAATTAGTGTGCCTTCGTGCAGTGTGGTCTGTGTGGTGTACAGAAGGTGTTTGTTCATGTGTTTTTTGTTTTGTTTTGGGGGGTTTTCTGTTTCGTTGGTTCAGTCCTGATAGGCCAGTAGAGGTCTCTGCCGCCTCACAGCTTGACCAACCAGAGAGCAGCCAGGAACATGAGTAAGTGAGCAAGTACATAGAGTAAACGTTGTCTCATCTCATCCTGTCCCTCCTCTCCTCCACTTATATTCGAAACACCCATTCCTGCCTATCAGATGACCTAACGTTTTGTCTGGAACCCCCAAATTTAGTTGGCCATTTTTATGTCCTAGTGACTCCATCCGCCTGACCTCCGTCAGACGGCTTCCGGAATCACACGTTAAATTGCCCTCTGGCCGGACACTAACGGATTCACATTATACCGCCTCGCTCATTAGAGAGGTTTCCAGGGTGCCGCAGGCGTCGGTTGAGGTTTCTGAATGAATTGTTGTCTTGGCCAAATGCGACACTGGCTTGTAGAGACGGTGAGTCAGCGCAAGGTTAGCGGACTACGACAGTGGAAGTTTTGCTGCCGGGCAGGAGACAGATACTCTCAAATGGCTGTCCGTTAGACAAAGCCAGGCGCCTGCTTTACGACGCGCGTTGTGTCTTCATGCGTGTGCAAGGTCCCGGTCGCCCGGCAATGCACTGGTCGGCACGTCGTTGGAAAGTGTGAAAAGAAACTCTTGCTCTGAGGCAAAACACATCAAGTACTGATGTGGAGCCACTTCGGAAAACAAACACGACCCCGCTACAGTGCTGCCCTGATTGAGGAAAAAGGTTTTCTCTGTGAGTGCCGACCCAAATAATGCAATGTAATTCACTTCTCCCTTCCAGGCCTCTGAAAACTATGTTCTGGACACAGATTAAGAGTAGAGTGTGTGAGTGTGTGCGCGCGCGTGTGTGTGTACCAAGAGAAGGAAGGTCATCATTACTTTATACTGTAATCACCTGTCCTATTAAAGAATCCGCAGCGGGACGCTCGGTTGGGGACAGATTGTGCACGTGTGTGTGTGTGCGTGCGCGTGTGTGTGAGTATATGAGCTTGTGTGACCTGAGGGGTGCATTACCTGTAATCTGTTATTTCTAAGCAGGCTGTCACATGCTCTAGTTTTCCAACTACAGCAGCTTCAATAATAAGGTCCTCATGAAGTCTTTATAGAGCAGTGATGATGATGTGGTTAGCAGCATCAAAAGGTTATGGTGAGTTGATCTATTTCCAGAATCCTTATGCAATGTAATAAGGTCTGGTTTTAAATATGTGACCCCTTTATCTGTGCAAAACGCATGTGCACGCCCATGGTGCCAAAACAAAAGACTGAAAAAAGTTACGAGAAGTTGATGTATGCATATGTTGGGTTTATAGTGCTGTCTATGGTTTTGTAGGCATTATGCCTGGAGTTATCTAAGGCTATGTAGGGTTGTTCAGCATTATCCAAGGTGATATAAAGTGATATAGGGTTATGCAGCGTTATCTAAAGTGATTCAGGGTGATGTAGAGATATGCAGTGTTATCTGTAGTCACTTAGGGTGATATAGGATTATGCAGCATTATCTCAGATATTGGGTGATGTCGAGTTTTGCAGCGTTATCTGTAGTGATATAGGGTGCTTTAGGTATATGCAGCGTTATCTATATTGACATAGGTTGATGATGCAGTTATCTACGGTGATGTCGGGTCATGTAGGGTTATGCAGTGGTATCAATAGTGATATAGGATGCTTTAGGGTTAAGCAGCGTTATCTGTAGTAATATAGAGTGACATAGGGTTTTGCAGTGTTATCTGTAGTGATATAGGGTACTGTAGGGTTATGCAGCATTATCTATAGTGATATAGGGTGATGTAGGGTTTTGCAGTGTTATCTGTAATGATATAGGGTGCTGTAGGGTTATGCAGTGATATTTAAAGTTGTGTAAAGCCTTCTTGGAGACCCTTACCACGCTTCTGAAGAATGGCACTGCCGCTACGCTTCCCAATGTGGTTCTCCACGTGGCACGTGTAGTTCCCCAGGTCCGCCTCCTCCACCGCGTCGAACGTTAGGGACAGCTCCACCTCTTTCTCCCCCAGGTATTCCTTCAGAACCCTACAGGGGGAGGGGGAGGAGGGGGGAGGAGCAAGATATCCCTGTTTAGTTTGAGAAATCAACACTGGGACACCAAGTTGTCTTTCAGAAAATAACATAGTTATTATAAAGTAGTGTACAGTTTTTGCCCATTGCCTGCACAGCAAAACTGAGTGCTTAGACAAAAGACAAAAGACAAAAGAATATTTTGTAGAATACAGCCTTTGCCTATTGCTTCCACACTTTTTGCTGAATTTGAGTCATCATGTCTCAAAACTCTACATACATGCCAAACAGACTTAGCACTTGAAGATTAACAACTCACATCTATGCCTGAATGAAACACTGCAATCAAAACTTAACACTCCTTTATAAAAATGAAATTCTTGTAACAAAACCATACACACAAGCGCCTTTTGAAATTGTCTTTCATATCAGTAGCAACACTTGTGGCCTTTATATAAAACACTGTAGTCTTTGTGTTTCCATTTTTTTTCCATTTTCTCAAACTCAGTCTTCGGCAGATCTCAAAAGTAGAATCTCTGCAGAAATCAAACAAGAGTTTTTACAAAAAACTAACATTCTTACAGAATTAATGAAAAATAGAAGCACAAATTATCAAATTGGGCAACAACAAAAAAAACATGTGAAAAAAAATAAAAAAAGTGTTTCGTTGCTCAATTTGATGATTTGTCATTCTATTTTTATAGTGTTGATTTTGAGTGTACTTTCCCTTTAACAAAAAGTCCACCTAAATGGAGTCTTGGGAGGCTTGCTTGACCTGACGGTGAAAAAGAGACAGAGAGCTTGCTCAGGCAGGGAATAGGACTTACTGTGAGGATCAGACGGTGTTTAGGGGATCTATGTGTGAGTGTGTGTGTGTGTGTGGGCACACTGGTCTTTAGTCCCTTGTTTTATGAAGCATCTAACAAGAGGCCAGTGGTGATGGAGGTCATCCTTGTTAGGAACCAGAGACTGCCTCAAGTCTTGCACACACACACACAAACACACACACACACACAAGGACGACACCCACCCACGCACGTGTGTGTGTGTGTGTTGGGGGGGGTCTGATAGTGCAGTCCAGGAGAACATCACGTGGACTGTGTTTATCCAGAAGAGCTCTCTCAGCCTGGTGGAGCATGGTGTGGGCTGTCTGGCACGTGTGTGTGAGTGAGTGTCTGTGTGTGTGTGTGTGAGTGTGTGAGAGAGAGAGAGTGAGTGTGTGTGCATGTTTGGGAGAGTATTTGTGCGGGTGTGAGAGAGAGCCTGTCAAGGCTGGATTGACTTGTGGTGGGGCTGGTGTGTGGAGTGGAGCGAAGCAAGGTAGGGGATGAGGAGGGGGGGGCACGGGGTGGGGGGCACAGGGTGGGCTATTAGTGGCAATCCCTGTCTTGGGCAGACCCTGGGACGATGGGAGTGTTGGTGGGAGCACACAGCACCCCATTGCCACGGCAACAGATTGATGGGTTTGGGCAGTGCGGGGGCTGAGCGTGATGTATCACTGATACAGCTGTCACAGCTGGGGAGAGGGGGCTGGGTATCACTACAGCAGGCCCCCACTACCCTGTGTGGAGAGAGAGAAGGAGGAGAGAGAGAAGGATAGAAAAATGGAAAGAGGACAGAGGAGACAGAGAAGGAATGAGAGAGAGAGGTATCGGAGAGAAGGAGAGAGAGAGATGGTATGACTGAGAGAGATCATTTTTTACTTGAAGATGTCTTTACTGGGCAGTCAACACTGCCTGCTAACCAACAGGTACACCACAACAACCAGCTTTCTCTTACTCACTCTTTTTCAAACCTATTCTATTGAAAAATGTGTATTTCCGGAAACCGAAAAATCTAAACAAAACGTCTCTTGTTCCAACTTAAGCTCTAACTCCCCATCCCTTACCATCCATTATGCACGATGCACCTCTCACCCCCCACACATTAACAAACGCTTCTATCTTCTCAGAATTCATGAGAGAGAGAGAGAGAGAAAGGGAAGGAGAGAGGATAAAGGATGAGTGTTAATCAGCAGTGGTGTTGGCTTGCTTGCTAGGTCCTGCTTGGCCTGATGGGACACTTTCACTGCAGTGAGCATCGGCACCTAAATCCCACTCTTTCTACCTCTCTCCACCTCAGACAATACCTCTATCATTCTACCACATGCTCCCTCTCTCTTTCCTTTCTATCAAGAACCAAGTGAGCTCATGCTCCAGATTCGCCTCCATGCCAGCTTCCAGATGCGTTCTAGTGGAACGTGCGCATAAGCATGCATACAAACATGCCGACCCTCTGTCTTTCTGTTTCTCTTTACCTCTATATTTTGATTCCTACACTTCTTTCCCTCCCTCTCTCCCTCCCTCCCTCTCTCTGGGTGTGCATTAGCCCAGGCGAGGCAGCAGCACTATCTAGGTCAGCCTCGGAGGCATCTCCTGGCTGACCTGGGCTGCTTTGTCTGAGCGCCGGAACACGCCGGAACAAGTCTCTGTCTCTGTTGAGCAGCGCCCCAGACCTTTGTTCTAAGGTTATTAAAGACTCTAAAATAAGACTTGCCCCCTTCCACCTCACCCCTCTCCGTCTCTCCGTCTCACTTTGACGTTCCTTTTCCTAATCATCCCTCATGTCATCGGTGTTAGAAGTTCACCCCCCGCTACCCAGGTCACGTCAGCGTGTTTCCCGCTGAAAGGAGTTTCCTGTTCTCTCCTCCGTCTTGCCCTAACCCTGAGGCCACTCCTGATGCTGAGGGGAGAAGATGGCAGGGGGACCCAGGTGCGGGAGGCAGAGAGAGGGAAAACGTGGACGTAGATCCAATGGAAGGAGGAGAGGAGCGAGGAGGAATGGATGATGGGTAAACGGACGGGGGTGTTGGGGAGAGGAGATAGGAGGTAGAGGTGCAGATTGAAGGGTGGAGGAGACGAGATAGGAGGTGGAGATGCAGGTGAAGGGGTGGAGGAAAGGATATCGGAGCTGGAGGTGCAGGTGGTTGCTCGGTGGTTTACCTGACTTGGCTCTCCTTGATGTGTCCAGCCAGCTCCTCCACAAACTTCTCCCCCTTGGTCCAATAGATGATGGGACGGGAATCTCCACTGTAACCGAAGAACGCCTTGCAGTCCAAACTCAGAGGCATACCTGCAGAACGAGAACCCCACAAGGTCAACAATAACAACAAGAATGACAACAAGAACAACAACAACAACAACACAAAAGTCCCCACAACTTCCAACATCTAAGCTGCTGTGAAATGGCACAGACATCAGTCGCTGCACACTGCTCCTCTGCGTATCCCTCCGCCAAGGGTAAACACCAGCCGGCTGAGTGCTCAGGCAGTAAAGTAGTTCTGTGTTGTTTTTGTTTATTGTGAGTACCCTGGGGCACCCTCTCTCAAAGACCTGCTGGAGATGTGTCTACTACAACTCTCAACAACACACATACACACACAAACATATTCGGAGGCACGCAGTCGCACACACACAGAGTTGAGAGCAATATCTTGCCAGCTGCCTGGCTTTGACTGCTTCTGCAGACTGTTCACAGCTAGTTGATGTTTTTTTTTGTTTCAGACTGCCAGTAATCTGTGCCAGGAGCAGGTATCTGTAGGTTACCTTCCAGCGCTGGAGGTTATGGATGGATGAGGCTAATGACTGGTACGGAGGCAGTTTCGCTGTAAATAAACACAATCTGCACACACACTCCATCTACCTAAGGCCTCTCTGCCTTCCAGTCTTTTAGCCTCCTAACCTTATAGCACATCAAACCTTCCTTCCCTTCCAGCATCTCTCCAGCCTCTCGACCTTTGTCAGCCTCGAAAAATCCCAGCCTCGATCCTTTCCAGGATGCAACTCCAGCCTTTCTTTCGACACCTCTCATCATCGCATTCTCAGCCTCCCATTCTCAGCCTCCCAATTTCTGCCTCCTAATCTCCTTGTCTTCCAACCTCCTACCTGGCTTTTCAACCTCTTGATAATTCACTGTCTCAGCCTAAATGCTTCTATCGTTTCCGGCCTCACAGCCTTTGAGTTTCCCTCTGGCCTCTGAACCTCAGTTTCTCCACCAGTCGGACTCCCTGCCCTGCCTCCCTGCCGTACCCTGCCCTGCCTCCCTGCCCTGCCTCCCTGCCCTGCCTCTCTGCCCTGCCTCCCTGTCTAAAAATCACAGACTACTAGACTCACACAAGAGAAACTTCTGGAATCAAAAACAAACTGCTGCTGTTTAAAGATTAAGAGGCTTTCGTCATGAAACATTCAGCTGCCCCATCACTCCACATCTGCCCCCCCCCCCCCCCCCCCCTCTCTATCTCTGTCTCTCTCCCTTCTTCCATTCCCTCAGGGCTGTTTGGGAAACATCACTTCTCATTTGGTAGCTGTGTTTAAACCAGTGTGTTTGTTACAGTCTCATGTGTGTGTGGTTGTTCATAGAGGGGGGGGATGGGGCGGTGTGTGTATGTGGCAGGTGGCAGGCGCCTCGTCTGACAAAGAGACCTGAACGTGTGGAGAGAGCAGACCTGTGTGTATGTGTGTGTTTGGATAAGGGGAGATGTGAGAAGCCTACAGGAAAAGTGTGTGTGTCATGTGTGTACTGTGTACGTGTGTTTGTTTGTTGTTTGTGGGCGAACCTCTGTGCATCTACATACATGTTTGTTGTGAGTGTGAGCGTGACAGTGCGTGGGCTGGTGTGTGGACACGTGGGAGGGTGTGAAGACGACAGCTTCGTGAGGCAGCAGCTCGAGGGTTCTGCTCATTGGGCCGTTATGGAGCGACTTAGCGGTTGCGACTTAACGGTTGCGACCGTGTGTGCATGTCTGAGAAGTATCCCCGTACAGCCCTGCTCGTGGGGAACAGAGCAGAGAAAGGTCAGACCAATCAGAGGTGCTTCTTTCCTGGGTGGAGCTACTGGTGAAGGGGTGGGTGGTGGAGCGGAGAGCATGGCGCCTCCGAGCTCACTCTGTCCCTTGCAGTCTGCCGCCGACGCTCCCTGACTCACGGGGAGAGACAACTACCAGACAACTGGAGCTGTTACATACACAGCTGAATACTGGTGTCTTATACAAGTGGTCTACAAGTAGTAGATAGAGGTAAGTTTTAGATTCAAGTGAGTTCAGATGTCACATACAGGTGGGTTATAGATATGAGTGTTATAGATATAGGTGAGCTATAACTACAGGGGAGTTGTATGTAGGTGGTACATATGCATACGTTGAAAAGGTGGGTTGTAATACAGGTGCCACAGGTGAGTTATAGATATAGGTTGGTGATCCATGGTGTCAGACACAGGTGAGTTACATTCCAGGAAAAACACAGTCGGGAGGCTGCGAAGGAGAGATACCAAGCAGAGAACCAATCATGAGCCGGCTTCAGAAAAAGAGCATCATCACTTCCTCTGACGCCGGCTGATGATTGGCCAGCAGGCGGAGGTGGCAAGTCTCATTACTGAGGCAATATCCTGAGGGAGTCAGTCAGTCACACAGACATGACCACAATGATGATGATAATAACATACGAGCCACTGGATATAAAAAGAATTTATATTAGTTTTATTATCGTGATTGTGTAAGTGTGTGCCTTTGTGTTTTTGTGGTTGTGTGGGTTTGTGTGCTTGTGAAGGTTTGGGTGTGTGCTTGCATATGGGTATATGTGTGTCAGTAGAGATTTTTGCCAGTGTTTTCGAAGCTGTGTGCTTGTGTGTGAGTCTGTGTAGTTGCGTGTGCCTATGTGTAAAGTCAGTGTGTGTGTATCTGTGCCTGTGCACATGTGATCGTGGAGAGCGTAAGTGAGGTGAAACTCACAGCCGGCTCCATATTCATTATTTTAGTTCTTCTGTCTGTTTGATAGATGAAGAAAAGAGGAAAGGAAAAAAAAGTAACATCCATTGTTCTGTCCATCCTGGTGACTGGAGACACAGACCATTAGCCTGAGAGCAGCTGGAGTCCGTGGAGACACACGGGCAGGCCAGGGGAGAGAATGAGGATGGATGATGGAGGATGACAGGAGGAGGATGGAGGAGGAGGATGAGGATGAGGGTGGAGGATGGTGGTGGTGAATTATGGTGTAGAATGGTGGAGGATGATGGAGGAGGAGGATGGTGGTGGAGGATGGTGATGGAGGATGATAGTGGAAGACGATGATGTGTACGATTCAAATTTACTTCTGTTCCTTCCAGCCCAAACACGCTGTCATGTGTGTTGTGATTCCAGAGCTGTTGCTGCATGGAGGCCTGACTGACAGCACCACGCTAGCATTCTGCTGATATCGCTTGCTAACGAGGCGAGGCTAGGAGAGGACAGGAGAGAAGAAGAGGGACGAGGAGAGGCGAGGTGCGATTAGGGAAGGATGCAAACATATAAAGATACACATTGACCCACACAAACACACTAGCACACTCTGGAAGTCAACGTAGTATTCGCAGTGCCAGGAGTAGGTCTACAGATGGAGCTGCTATGACAGAGAAGAACTTGAGGACTTGAATAACTAGACTAATTCAACCAGAGGCAGATATTTTCTGCAATTAAGGTTTAAGACAGTAACCCAGGCTAATTACTCACACACATTCTCACATATGCCCTGCTAAAACCCAGGTCAACCTTGCTCCAAAACCTGCCTGCGCTGCCTGCTCAATCCTTGAGCTCATTAGTGTGCGTCTTTGTGTGAATGTGGAAGTGTGTGTTCATGGCTTTGCGTGTACACGTGTGCGTTGCTGTGTGTCAACCGGAATGTGTGTGTCTTTGTGTCTCAGTGGGTCACTAAACAAACACTTCACACGTCGTACGTGTCATTGCTTAGCTGCCTCCCAGCCCCTCCGGCCCCCAGTCTCCTCACTGCAGACCTTCTACTCCCCACCCCTGCACAGTCTGGCTCTTCCCTCAAGCTGCACTCTCCTCTCCCCTCTCCCTTCTCCTCCCCCTTTCTCCCCCTGTTACTCTATCCTCTCATCTGCTTTTTCCTCTCTCTTTTTGCCTCCTCTGTTTTTCTTTTTTCCGCCCACTTCCTTCCCCTCCTCTGTTCCCCTCTCATCCCCTCTCTTCCCCTCCCCTCTCTTCCCCTCCCCTCTCCTTCCCTCTCCTCTCCTCTCCTCCCTTCTCACCTCTTCTGTCGTCCCCCCTTCTTTTCTTGTCTCCTCCCCTCCTGAATGTTCTCCTCTCAGTTGCAAATGGACAACATGCTGAGATTCAGATGAAGTCTGTGTCACTCTATTTCTCTAAATTTTTTTCTATCACATACACTCTTTCTCTCTCACACACGCACACACACTCACACATGCTCACATCACGCACGCACACACACCTTCATGACAGGACGCTGAGTCACTAAAGTAATACACTGTACTGATGAGTACAGTAATCATGACTATGCGTGAAATTACTCCTATTATTCGCAGTTGAACAAATGTCCTATCTGCTCAGTTATGATCAGACCAGACCCGTTTTACCCAGACCAGACCAGATGAAACTTGACTCGATCAGACCAGACCAGACCAGACCAGAGACTATATCCAACTTGAATCTGTACACCTGTACATTCTTACTGTAACTACCTGAGGCTGCCCCGCAGAGATCCTCATTTTCTAGTTTTTTCTTTCTCCATCTTGCTGTCTTCCACTCTCTCCCTTCCTCTTTCTCTCTTTTGTTCTCTCTCTCTTCCATCAAGTCTCACGTTGCCTCCCCCTCTCTCCTATTCTCCTTTCTGTTCCCCATGCCTCCCTCAACCTCTCTCTTATCTCTCCTTGTCCCTCTCTCTTTTCCTCTCCATCCGTTTTCTCTCTCACCCTCTTTTTTACATTTACGTGCTTCTCCCTCTCTGATCTGCCGTCACCTCGCTTCTTTCCCTCACTCCCTCTCTCCAGTCTCCCCTCTCCCTCTCTCCGGTGCAGTGTGGTGCTTATCAGAGCATTAAGCAGCATGTAGTACATAATGGAATTTCTGTTGTTCACAAAACCATATCCAGAGACACTTTCAAACCTGGGCCCCTCAAATAAACTGCTTTACTGAGAACAAGCAGGGTGTCAAGGTAGTGGGCTGTGTGTGTGTGTCTGCCTGTCAGTGTTTATAGGATTTGTGTGTATTTACCTGCCTGGCTGAGCGCGTGCGTGTGTGTGTGTGTGATATGCGGGAGCTGAGGGGACATAACAAGGGCAGTGGGGGGGCATCCCCACGGGACTCTGTGTGAGTCAGTGAGGAAGGGAGGTGCAGAGCGACCAGATCAACCACATATTCCATCGTCGCCAATCTCTTTTCCCTCATTCTCTCCTCATCTCTCCTCTCCCCCAAACCTCCTCTCCACTCTTCTCTTTTCCTTTTTTCTTGTCTCCTCCTCTCCTCCCTTTATTTCTCCCCTCCACATCTCCCCTCCCCTCTCCTCATCTTCCCTTCCCATCTCCTGTCGTCCTCCTTAAGCAGACTGAGCTGCATCTGTTGACTTAGGGCTATTGATCTGCTGAAAGAAGGACAGCACCCTGCAGCAGGACACTGCTGTGTGTGTGCGTGCAAGAGAGAGAGGGAGTGCAAGGGGGGGAGAGAGAGGGAGAGACAGAGAGAGAAGAAGAGAGGGAGAGAGGACAAGAGAGAGAGCGACAGAGAAGGAGACGGAGAGAGAAAGAGACAGAGAGAGGAGAGAGACAGAGAGGGAGAAGGAGAGAGAGACAGAGAGGGAGAGGAAGAGAGAGTGTGCATGTCTGTTTGTGACCCTAGTCCCAGCATCCCAGCATTCCAGCAGAGAAAATGTGTTTATTAAAGAAAGAAACAGAGCCGAAAGAGAAAAAGGGAGAACAAAGACAAAAAAGAGAATGTTTTATACCCCCCTCCCACTGTTTGCACTAATGTGTATATACCCCCCCCCCTGTACTATATATATCTCACTTACTAGATATTACAGTCCATCTGCACATCTTTTATCTTATTTGTATTTTATATTACATTTTTATTATATTTTTTATCTACCTTTATTATGTCCCATATGTGTTCTATGTTGCACTTTCCTGCCACAGTAGATTCTGTGTTTGCATATTTTCATAGTGAAAAACACTTATTCTGAATCTGATTCTGAGAAAGGGAAAGAGACACTGAGACAGTGAGAGAGACAGAGAAAGAAAAGTAGCCCAAATCGTAATATGATCAACATAGTTATTAGACTAAAGGTCTCTAAGGCATGTGTCAGCCTTAGTTAACACAATCTGCTCCTTAGTTCAACAACTTGCGTGCGGGCTCAACACTTCCCCTGGCTCCCACACAAAAGCCCCTCTTCTCCTGTCCTCTTTATTGCCTCCTCTCCTTGTCTCCTCCTCTCCTTTTCTTTGGTCTCCCCTCCTCTCATGTCCTACCCTCTCCTCCCTGCTTCTCTGTGCGCTTACAGGTGTCATGCAGGAAGACTAGCCAGCTAACCACCATGGCTGCAGAGGGAGAGAGAGGGAGGGGAGAGAGTGAGGTAGGGAGAGAGACACCGACAGAATATGTTGTGGACACGGAATGGTGGGACTGTGAAAGAGGGAGAGAGAGATATATATAGAAAGAAAGAAAATAATGAAAGGAGATAGCAATAGAGAAAAAAAAGAATCAAATGAGGAGCCGAGAAAGCAAGAGGGAGAGACAAAGAGGAATGAGGGAGAAATTAAACAAAGAAAGAGAATGAGGGAGAGAGAGAAAGAATGAGGGAAAGAGTGAGAGAATGAGGGAGAGAGAGAGAGAATGAAGGAGAGAGGGAGAGAATGAGGGAGGGAGAGAGAATGAGGGAGAGAGAGAGAATGAGGGAGAGAGAGAATGAGGGAGAGAGAGATGGAGTTGGTTGTGCAGCTGGGGTCTGCCCCAGATTTACACAGTCACAGACACAAGATACAACCTCCTTGTCCTCATGGTCTAACACTCACAGAGACGCGGGGAGAGGGGCGTGCAGGGAGGGCGACAGGGAGGGAGAGAGGGAGGGAGGGGTGAAGGAGGAGACAGCGATGAGAAAAAATCATTCATAATCAAATTATGCTGTTCGCCTTCATCTCCTGCTGCATATTTCACTCCCCCGATAAACATCACCAGAGATCTGTGTGTGTGTGTGGTTGTGAGCGTGTACGTGAGCGCATTTGGCTGTGTGTGTAGTTATGCGGTTGTGTGTGTATGTGGGCACGGTTGTGTACATGTGTGGTTGTGTGCATGTCTATGTGTGGTCATGTGTGTGTGCTAGTTTGTGTGTGTGTATGTAAGCAGGTGCAGTGATGCCATGTCAGAAGTTTTGAAAATCGAGAACTAAGAGGGTTACAACAAGACTAGGCTGGAGTTGGAGACACTGTGTGTTACTGAATGTTAGGCTGTATGTTAGTGTGAGTGTCTGAATGTGCTAACTGCAGAGTGCGCAAGGCCTCAGGCATATGTGGTGAGCACTGTGAATTAGGGTCACTGCAGGGTGAAATGACTTTGATTTAAATGAGCATTGTGCATACTGGCACAAGTAGAATTCAACACGCACACACACACCTACACACCCCCGGACGCGCACGCACACGTACTGTAGAAGCGCGCACGCTCATCCAAACAGGAGTGAGGTGTTGCTCGTATTTATATTAGTAGACTGGTGTGGCGAGAGGCAGGGAGGAAGCCGTTCACTGTGGACTAAGGTGTGTGCATGGTAGTTTCTCATAGACCTCAGCTCTGTGTGGTAAACAGCTAGGAAGCAACAACTACCCAACAGCTACCATCAAAGGATGAATATGTACATGTGTGTGTGTGTGCATGTTGGGGTTTTTGCCTTGTATCCATGTGTTGACTACACACTGTGTGTGTGTGTGTGTTAGTGAGAGGGGAGGTGTTGAGTGTGTGTGTGTGAGGCACCATCTGTACAGTGGTAGGACTGCAGATGCACGGAGGACCGAATGCTCAGCTGCTGCAGACTTGGCCTCGTCGAGACACACAGACACTCTCACGCACACACGTACACACGCGCACACGCAAGCGTGTGCGCTCTTCTCATTGTCATCAGAGAAAGGAGCTCTAAGACTGCACGGCATGACAAAGATGACGTTTGATGTCACTGAAGCACTGTTGAAGCACACAGCCAGGGGTGACTATACTCTGGAATGAAGCACACTTCAAAGAGTCAAACTGTAACTTTAGTGATGAGAAAGAGAGACGGAGAGAGAGAGTGACAGAGAGAGAGAAAGAGAAAGTGAGTGAAAAAAGAGAGAGAGTGAGTGAGAGCAAATGAGAGAAACGGAACGAGATGGAGCAAGATAGGAATAGCAGAGTTGCTGTGTGATGTCTGGCAATGGTGCTCTCTATTTCCTGTCAAACAGGATATTATCCTGCCAGGAGCTTCTATCTGCTTTACACACACACACACACACACACACACACACACACACAACCCGCCCCCCCTCCCCATAGCCCCCCACCCCACCCCTCCACACACCTGAGTGTTTGGAGAAGTTCCAGAGTTGGTGGAGAGGAGCCGAGCAGGGGCCTGACAGCTATCTAATTAAGGATGTCTTCATGGTACTCCTCAGGACTGATGGGGCTGGCCACCGTCGTTAAAAACAGATTAAATTATACTCCAGTTGATCTGAGATTAGAACCCAGGTTAATGATCTGCCCAGCCCCCTGGGCTGTCTCCATAGCGATGACGCAGATTAGCGGGACGGAATAAGGTAATGGTTAAGATATATTTGATTATATTCATGTGGGCAAAGGACACAACGTGGCAGCCTATTCTGGACTGTGATGACTGAGGGTGAGTGGGAGGAGTGGAGAAAAGAACAAAGAGAGGGATGGAGAGAGAAAGAAAGAGAGATAGTGAGAGAGAGAAAGCATTACCAGGGGCAGCAACTCAGAATAGCTAAACCCACTACGGAGGGCAGCAGTGACATAATTGGGTAAGAGTGGAATATTGATTGACAGGTCTGTCCTCTGCAAGGTTCTAGAACTTTCCTCGTCGTTCCATTAACAGCTAGCCGGAGGTGTGTGTGGTGTGTGTGTGTGTGGGGGGGGGGGGTTAGACAGGCTGATCCAGGGCTGTGGTGATGTGTGAGGGGAGAGGCAGACAAAATATTCCACTTAAGCCTCGTTACCATCTGAGCCAGAGGTGTGAGGAGGTTGGGGTGTGCGTGTGTCGGGTAGTGGGGGATAAGGGGAGGGGGTAAGAGTTCATGGGCTTAGAGAAGGGTGGAGGGGTGGAGGTGTAGACAGTGTGGAGCTGGAGCAGGAAAAGCTTTTAGGAGAGGGGAGGAGAGGAGAGAAGAGGAGAGGGGAGGAGAGGAATAGCTGAGCAAAGCAGAGGAGAGGAGAGGAGAGGGGAGGAGAGGAGAGGAGAGGAAAGGAAAAGATGAGCAAAGCAGAGGAGAGGGGTGGAAAAGGGAGAGGAGAGGAGATGGTAGGGAAGGAGAGAAGGGGAGAGCAGATGAAAGGAGAGAGGTAATGCTAACAATGACTGTGGAGCATAGGAAAGCTAGGAGGGAAAGGAGGTGTAAAAAAACAGTGTCATAGAAATCCCACAGGAATTAACCCGAGAAGACAATCACCCAGGGTAATCTGAGATTAGGACTCCCACGCTCCTCTGGACCTGTCCCGGAGGGGTCACGGGGTCGCACATCAGGAAGTTACTTGTCAAGGACAAGCCGAAGGGTCAGACAGGCTTTAGACTCCCAGAAATATGGAGGGACCCACTTCCTACAGGTCCCTTGTCTCTCCTCAAGGATTTAGCCTTTATCAGGCCCTTACACTGCTCCTCTCCCTCCCTCCCTCCCTCCCTCCCTCCCCCTCCTCTCCTCTCCCTCCCAATCCTCCCCCTCTCTCTCTCTCCTGCATTCCGCCGTTCCAGGCAGGCTGGAGAGATTTGGGGTTGAACAGAGATAGAAGGGAGGTGGAGAGAACGGTGTAACAGAGAGGCGGAGGGAGGGGAGAAAGGAGAGAGAGAAGAAAGGGGAAAGAGTTGCAAGAGTTGAGACTGACTTTACAGTGTTTGTTCGCAGCAGTAATAATATATGCTGCAGGTCAGGACTGGTGAAGGAAGGACTGATGTGTGGTATTCCACCATAAACCGACGTGTATTCTGTCTCCAGCAAAACTACTTTGGTCCCAACATGGCCGACTATGTCTGGGACACTTAGTCCACCAGCAACTCAACTCTTAATGCCATTAGACAACTAACACTCACACCTGACAAACCCACCAAAACCGACAGACCCACACACAGGCTGACAGGCATGAACACACACACACACACAGACTACCTGAAAGAGCTACGAATAATCTGACTGAAACACACACACACACTCTCTGTACACAGCTGTTGCTGTAGAAGGTGTCGGAGTTCCGGAACGGTTTGCTTTAGATACAGAATGACCAACGGTTTGGAGACAGCAAGATATCTCACGTTCACCCTTGATGAAAACAGCTCTCCTAGCTTTACTTGATTCTTCTGGCAGAAACTATGGTCTCAGAGCTGGAAGTTCAACTCACATCCCAAAACGATATGCTTGAGTCTGTGGGATCATCTTTCATGCGTTACTCCCAATGACCACTGCACCATCAGCCATCGGGGGGGTTTTGAGTTTGTGTATGTGCACGCACTGCCAGTGTGAACATGCCTGTGTGTGAGAACTCGTGTTTGTGTGCCTTTCCATCTCATATTTATTCATGGTGTCATTCTGCACTCTAAATTGGCCTCCATAAAGATCATTCAAAGGGCACCGAAGCCACACTTCATAAGATATTTAGAGACTTTACTAGTAAAATGTCCGAAGATTCATTTTATAATCTGAGACAGAGCGGCATCATTTACAGACAGGGGTAGGGTGGGGTGGGCCATATGTCAAGCTGCCTACACGTTGAGACTTCCCCAACTGGCCCCTTCTCAGGCCACGACTTCAGAAAGCCAAGTTTATTTCCGGTTCGGTCCTGTCTGGTCCAGCTGAGGCCTGTGTGACGTGGTTTAATCCAGTCTGAAGCAGTTTGGTCCTGTCATCTGCCTGATGACAGGTTTGACTTTCAGTCCTCTTCAGTGACTGACAGAGCACACTGGCTACATCCTTGTCTATGTGTGTACGCGTGTGTGATCATGAGAGAGACGACGGTGTTGGTGTGTGTGTTGACGGGAAGGTGAGGAAGACGGAAGGGCACGTTGAGACATCTGGACATCAGTTAGTCAGACTGACAGCGTCGCTCATTAGACAGCATGGAGGCTGCCAGAAGCTTCCGTTCTATCTGGACCCACTGCTAGCTGGGCAAGCCAGGGGGGCTGGAACACTGAGGGTGGGATGAGGGGGACGTCTCGCTTCTCTTGCCCGCCCCGTCGTCAGGGACGGAGGGGGGACAGCGATGATGAACACGGTCCTTCACCTGGAGACGGTTCACCGGAAAGTCCCTGCACCTCCGATCAAGCCCTGCAGCGAATGCTACCAGACGCAGAGAGGATAGCACTACCTCCCTCTGCCCTTGGCAATGACGCTGTTGCGTGTCCCACACACACACCCACACACACACACACACACACACACACACACACACTATCCTCTCTTTCTTTGTCTCTCTGTCTTGCTGTCTCTCTCTCTCTCTTCCTCACACACACACACTCGCACATACACACTCTCACACTATGTTCTCTTTCTTTGTCTCCCTCTCTCTCGCTCCATCTTTCTCTCGCACACACACACACAGCCACCCC
>BROE01000006.1:15501097-15533612 GCA_036571765.1 Plecoglossus altivelis
CTGAACACACACACACACACAAGCACACCACAACGATATCCTCCTTTATTTGCTCGTCTGTCATCTGTCTCCTCTCATCTTATCCAAATTACACCACTGCACCATACAGCACTTCTACAATGTTTCTTCTTTGTCCCCTCTCTTCGCTCATTCTCACACTACACAAATGCCCCCCCCCAGCACCCAGCGCCGTAGATGAGTCGAGTGTTGCAGCAAGCCACGAACAAGAGGACAGAGAGTTGGAACTTTCACGACGCAGTTCCCGCAGGAGCACACTGGACTGAGACGAGAGACGAGGAACCCCCTGCATATCAAGACGTAAGATTGGTCCAATAAACTTCCTCCCTTCTCGCAGCAAAAATGGGTGGGGCGGTATGTGTGTGTTTGTGTGTGGGGTGGGGGGGGGGGTGGGGGGGGGGAGGGGGTCCTTCAGCCGCACAAGTCCCAAAGGAAAGCTCCGTCCAGAGAGGGCTTGGGAGGGGGATGAAGAAGCTCCTTTAAGTTACACAGACTTACCTCCTGCTCATCTCCATGCACAACAAAGCCTCTCAACCCAAAAACAGCAATCAAAAGCTTCTGGTTGATCGCAGAGTGGCAATTTAATTGGTGGAGTATTCTGGGACAGAAGAGGCATTCAGACAGAATACGGGAAAGCAAAGGAAAAGTGGCTAAGAGAGACAGAAGAAGAAAGAGAAAGTAGGGAGAATCAGAAAAGAAGCAACCAGACAGGCAATGTTAGGTGTGCGGGTTCTGTAACGCCCAAACAGATCAGCCGCCAGACGATGGATACTACAGTCCCACCCCACCCATCACCTTTCCATAACTCCACTCCCCCCCCACACCACCACCACACTCTCCTTCCTCCTCGCTCTTTCCTCCTGTGACCTGTGCTGTGAGCAGTGCAAAAAGAACCTCTGGATTCTTGGTTTCTAGTCGTTGTTTCTAAGCTTCACCCAACGACTTCAGGCAGATTTGGAGCTTGGCCTCAACCTGTGGCGAGTACGAGACGGCATCTACATTGTGCGACTTCATTATTACCAACACTGTCTGACAGAAGGTTGGTAATGGATGCCATGTATGCTGCACAAGTAACCAAACTTGGATAACAGGGGTTTGAAGTCGAGCACGTTAAGAGGTATTAACCTCTGGACCAGGGGTCTCCAATCCTGGTCCTCGAGGGCCGCTGTCCTGAAGGTTTTAGATGTTTCCCTGCTCTAGCACATCTGACTCTAGTAAAGGGTCTTTATAAAGCTTCCACAGAGCTTGGCTCAGTCATTAGAATCAGGTGTGCTGGAGCAGGGAAACATCTAAAACCTTCAGGACAGTGGCCCTCAAGGACCAGGATTGGAGACCCCTGCTCTAGACCAACAGGTGCTACTCGAGGGACATCAAAATTGAATGCATATGGACTTATGGGACACATACACTATACACACTGCTACCAGTACTGGACAAAATCCCCATCCCCTGAATGCTACAGGGAACAGAACCTGGGTTTCCTGTGCACCAAGTCTAAACTTTTAGCAGGAGCCCTGGAGTCCTGTCTTAGGAAGCAGTCGCGTTAGCCACAGCACTAGACCTCTGAGGCATCAGCCTACCTCAGACAGTGGCAGCTAATCAGGCACCCCATGCTAATAATAGTCCTTCCTGCTGTAGGAGGTGTGTGTGATCGGTGTGTAGGGGGTATGTCGGGGAGCTGATTTCCATTGGGTTATTAAATCTTCCTCACTACTTAGCGTGGCGACAGCTAACTCGATCTGACAGCTGTGGTCTAATGGTCTGGCACACACACACACACACACACTCGCACACGCACACACACCTCAATCAGGTCTCACCAAGGCAACACTACCCTGTAACTATTAATTACCAATCCTGCCTTGCTGCTGGGTTTCTCTGCAGTGTGTGTGTGTGTGTGTGTGTGTGTGTGTGGGTGTGTGTGTCTGTAATTGAGAGTGGGGTGTCCACCATGAGATTAATAATAAAATTATGTTTTTGACCCCTGTTAAACAAGCCTAATTTTTTCTCTCAAAATCTAACCATAACCCTTATTTTCGAAGTCAGGATATTGTGTTCAATTTCAATCATTTAGCCAGTATCAATTATTTAGTGTGGGCGTGTGCGTGCCCAAGTTTACTTCATGTTCAACCTTTCCTCAGGGTTTCTTCTCTATGATGCAGTGGTACTGTATAGGAGACATTATCCAGTCTTACTTTCTTCAAACTCTTACATAAGTGAACGAGAGGAAGATATACTAAGAACGTGTATGTGTCTGACTGTGTGTGTGTTTCTGATTGTGTGTGTGTCTGACAGTGTGTGTGTGTGTGTGCCTGTGAGAAACTCTGTAACAGTCTCGCAGGAAGTGCCGATCCTTGAGAAAGCCATTACTGCAGCAACACCCAAGGTTTGTCCTATGTGTGTGTGTCTCTCTCTCCTTCTGTCTCTCCCTTGTTCTCTCGCGTTTACTTTCTCTACAGTACCTCCCTCCCTATGTCTCTCTATGTTTAAGATGTGTTTCTAGATTAAACATGAAAGTGTTTCTCTGCATCAGACGAGGTAGAATCAATTCTGGATCCCTGCAGCAGCACCGCCTAGTATCAATTATAACACCTGTCCTTCGGGATCCTGATTGATCTGGATTAGCCTTGTGTTCAGGGGTGGTGGTGAGGGGGGTAGGGGGGGTTCTGACAGGGTTATGTGTGTGTGTGGGGGGGCTGTTGCATACATTTCTTATATGTTATCTACAGCACATCAGTGCACAGCAATTTATGAGACTCTTGTCCATCTGTCCGTCCGTCCATCCCCCTGCCTCCCCCCGCACTTCATCTCACACACAAATATGACACAGACTCACATATACACACACACCATCTCCATGGCTCTCAGTAAGTCCGTATAGGTCTGGATGGAACTAGACAGGAAATCCTGGATGGAGCATGGGGGCTTGAGAAGGTTATTCCGGGGGGTTAGGACAGAGGCTTGGGCTGTGTGTGTGTAGTTTGTGTGTGTGTGTGTGTTGGGGTGGTGGTCGGTGCAGAGGATTTATTTAACACGACACACACAGCTCATTTTAACATGGTTGGGCGTGAGTGCCTCTCTGTCATTCCGGACAGCTAATAACCAGACAGACAGGGGGTGGGGAGGGGGGATGGAGGAAGGGGCCGGGATGAGGATGAGAAAGAAGAAAAGAAGGAGAGGAGAAAAGGAGGAGGAGAAGATAACGCTTCTCCACTATCTACCTGTCTCACTCTCTCCCCCCTTCAGCCAGCTGTTTGGTAAGGGTGCAGTCAGTTGGGGAGGAGGGGGGAGGCAGGGAGGAAGAGAGGATGGCGACAAACGCAGGAGCCGGGAGTCTCCGTCTCTCCTTGCTGTCTCCTGTGTCGGCCCGGCGATGTGCATGCGGAATAATGGACTGTAATTTAGCTGCCTCCTCTCTCTCTCTCTCTCTCTCTCTCTCCCTCTCTCTCTCTTTCTCTCTCTTTCTATGTATCTCTCTCTGCCTCTCTATTAAGCTCAGATGAATGCAGGGGAGATGTAGCCTTAGGCACGTTTGCAGCAACAACCCCTCTAATGGGTTTGGCTCAGCCCGCTACGGTGCCAGGGAGAACACAGGAGAACCAAGCAGTCGAGCACAGTCAAACCTCGCCCGGTCGATAAGTTGAGCAGAGCAGAGTACTGTAGGATGTGATCGGGGCTAAGATTGTGACACGCCACACACATATGGCGTGTGTTCAGAAACCGAGGGAAAAGGAAAAGGAGAGGGAGGAGAGGGGGCAGGAGACCAGGGGGAGGAGACCAGGAGAGGAGAAGACCATGAGAGGAGGAGACCAGGAGAGGAGAAGACCATGAGAGGAGGAGACCAGGAGAGGAGAAGACCATGAGAGGAGGAGACCAGGAGAGGAGAAGACCATGAGAGGAGGAGACCAGGAGAGGAGAAGACCATGAGAGGAGGAGACCAGGAGAGGAGAAGACCATGAGAGGAGGAGACCAGGAGAGGAGAAGGAGGAGAAAGGAGGAGGAGGGAGAGGGGATGAGAGGGGAACAGGAGAGGGGGACAGGAGATGGGAACCAGTAGACGGGGAGAGGAGAGGGGAGGTGAAGAAAGGAAGAGAGGATACTGCGTGGTCTTACCTGGCTGGACGTCGATCAGACTTGCATGTCCTTCAGCAGGGAATAGAACTTTTGGAGGTCTTGTTGTAAGGAGGGCTCACGAGGAGAGAAAAGGAGAGAGCAGAGAGACGAGAGAGAGAGAGAGAGAGAGAGAGAGAGAGAGAGAGAGAGAGAGTGAACATTTTAGAGACTGCTGGTTGGGATGTTCAAAAATAGTTCACTACTGTCAGAGAATTGGATAGATGTGACTTACAGGAAATATATGAAACCTGTATTTGTTTTGCCCTGTCTCTTCAGTAATCCCCACTTAATGTGATTAAGTCATTTGAATCTTTTATTCATCTGAATGTTGATTACACAAAGACCAAACACCAGCCTGGGATCATTGTACACTGACTGTAATACCCCCCCCCACCCCCCAAAGAAAAAAGTTTTAAAAAAACCATATATACATTAAATGAAAGAAGAATTTCAAATCCACTATCAATCTGCTTTAAGCGTGACGACTTTGAGTTTCCTGGACGCGACTGTGAGCTGAAAAAGAATGGTCTGACGCACACACACACACACACACACACGGGTGCGGTGATAATGTCTAAAGTGAGAGTATTAATTACATAAGGCCCTCAGAGAGCTGCTCTACAGGCCTGGGTGCTGAGAGGAACAGTTCTGATGAGTTTAGTTAAGAGAGCTGTAATGGATATCATGTTTTGCACCAGACCTCCTCTCACACACCGGAATGAGCGCGCACGCCCACACGCACACACAGACAGGCACATATTTGGAGATGTATGCACATACACAGTTTGCTTGAGAGGGTTGCAACGTGTAAAAGATGCGTGAAACGTTAGGCCAGTCGGAAAAGTACCATGCACACATTTGGCACAATGAGACCGGGCTGCTGCTGTCTGTCTGTATGAGCGTGCATGTTCAAGTTCACAGCACACACACAACACTCTTAAGAGGGACAGCATGACACGAACGTTAGCGAACGCAAATTCATGTTCAGTGTTTCCATGGAACCATCTCGGAGGCGATTGCAAGTCATCCTGAACGAAACCCATCGGATGAGATATCCAGCCATAGTCCTCTCTGCTCTCTTTTTACTCTGTTCTGCTGTAGCTGACTTCACTCTTCTCTGAGCTGTTATACCTGTAATACAACTACTGCAATCGACATGTCCAGCAGCTGTTATACCTGCAATACAACTACTGCAATCGACATGTCCAGCAGCTGTTATACCTGCAATACAACTACTTCATTCGACATGTCCAGCAGCTGTTATACCTGCAATACAACTACTGCATTCGACATGTCCAGCAGCTGTTATACCTGCAATACAACTACTGCATTCGACATGTCCAGCTGATGTGATACTTGCAATACAAATGCTGAATTTTGACATGTCCAGCAGAACAATTAATGGCAGTTCTTGTGTGGCTTTACAAACCCTTTTTCTTGTAAAAAACTAAACAGTGGGGAGAGGGGGAGGAGGCAGCATCCCTATTCGCCACAGGCCCCAAACGCAATGAAGCAACATTCTATTTATGGGGAGCAAGAAAGACAGAAAGAAAGAAAACAACTGAGCGAGCGCGAAAGAAGAGACAATGATGAGGAAATTGTATGTTATGGAAATTCTTATCTCCTTGGCCCCTACTTAATTTTGTTTCCACATTGTGTGCAGGAGGAGAAATATGGTAGGGAGAGGGAGGGGGAGAGGAGGGACGGAGAGGAGGTGGAAGGGAGGGAGGGAGGAAGGGAGAAAATGTAGGGATAGAAGGAGGGAGTGGAGACATGGGAGGGGGGGAGGGAGAGAGGAATGGAGGGGAGAGAGGGGAGGGAGGGGGAGAGGAGGGAGAGAGAGAGGGAGGGGGAGAGGGATGGAGCGGGGGAGAGATAGACTGCCTCCTCAGATAAAAGGGTTTCAACTGCAGGGAGAACAGCTGAGGGAGAGCTGTTATTGATTAAATAGTTCTACCTGAAACCATCAAGTGTCTTCTAAACGCTTTCACTAAGGGTTCCCCTAGAGCGAAATTGGGTCTAACTACCACCATTTTTATTGAGAGCAGAGTGGGGCGGGAGGGGGGGGGGTGCGAAGAGGTGGGGGGTATGATGCAAAAAGGGAGAGCGAGAGCAGGGGCGAAGGGACAAAGGGGAATCAGAGAGGGAGGTGTGGCGTGTGGAAGACGGCCCCTCATCTGTCTTTGGAGGGCAGAGCAGCAGCTTTACCATGCAAATGAAAGCTATCATTCATGTCAAGCAGGAGCAGAAGGGACAGTGCAGAGCCCCCGCACACCCACACGCCCCTCACACACACGCTGAAACACACTGCTTGCGTGCACAGAAACGCCCCTCACACACACTCTCGCACACCCTTCACACACGCACACCCCTCACACCCACACCCATACACACACGCCCCTTTCACATGCACAAACACATACCCCTCGCCCACACACATAAATGCATCAACTCTTCACACACAGACACACCCCCTCTTTACACAGGCACACACACCTATTTAACACACATACTTCCAATCCTCCTAACAGGGGATGGACTCCCACCTCCCCCCACACCCACCCCCACACCCTGGCCCCTTTTGTCCCCCAACCCCCTCCCCCAGACCTCCATGGCTTCACCTGTGCGCCTGCAGTCGGCCCCCCCTATCTCCAACACCACCTTGCTCCCGACACACACCCCAGCACACACACACATGGACGCCCATTCTCGCACACACACACACACGTGCGCAGGCACACACACACCTATGGCCCCCATGGTGTGCTCCACGGAGCGAGCCGCAGAGATAACATACACTCGGACACAGCATTAGCATACTGTGCTCCCATGATTAGGTCCTATTAACACTCTTCAAAGGGACACTTCAACACTCTAGGCCCAGGGAGGGGTGTGTGTGTAAGTGTGTGTGTGTGTTTAAGAGGAGTGTGGAGCGACACAGTGAACTCTCCATCCTCTTCCCCTTCGGCAGCCGGCGCACTTCTCATCTGCAAATTAGTATTCAGCTGCCAAACTTAAAAGCAATAAAAACCCTCGAGATTTTTTGGTGTGCGTATGCGTGTGTGCAAATGTGAGCGTGCGTGTAATAGTGTACACGTGCGTCCATGAATGCGTGGTACAAGGGCGGGCGTGCACGCGTGCCTGCACGATCTCACAGTCCGTGTATCAAGTTGTTGTTGCGTTTCACATGTGAAAGAGAGCAGGGAAAGGCCCATGACAGGAAACTTCGATTCACTCATCTTATGGTCTTTAAGATCTGAGTAATACTTTTCCGGCCAGTTGCATCACTTATCCCTGCGTTCCTGAGTTGCATGCTGCAGTATGTAGGCGCTTTGTATGGGAGTCTGTGTGTGCATGTATGAATTGTGTGTGTCAGTCCATGTGTGTCTACATGGGAATGTGTGTGTGGGGTGATCGTGTGTGCGCCCCTGTGTGGGTTGATCTGTGTGTGTGTGTGTGCTCTGCCCTGGTGCTGCAGCGTTTATGTCCTCTAAATGGGCTCTGAGTAAAATTTTCATTGGCAGTAACACTTCAGGAGAGGGTCTAAAATGTTCCTTGCCGGTACCCAACTAATGGCAGCTCACAGTGTGTGTTTGCATGTGTCTGGGTGTATGTGTGTGTGCCTGTTGCCAGAGAGGCTAGCCCAGGGAGTAAGTGGCCCAACACAAAATGACACTCAAAACAACCAGCCAGCGAGTCAGTCAGTCAGTCAGTCAGCCAGCCAGCCAGTCTGCCAACAAGCCTTTCTGCCAGATAGCCAGCCAACCAGCTAGCGTATGCGAGCGTATTTGTGTGAGTGGCAGGAAAATGAAGCTTTTCCGCGAGTGTGTGTTCTGTGGATGCTCTGATGAGCAGCTTTGTGTTGCTGCTGGGATGCAAGGGCAGAGCGACGCGCCCTGTTCTCCAACTGAGCTAATCTGACTTACAAATACCACAGTGAGGTCTATAACCCATCTCACTGCTTCATCTCTCACCTCTATCTCCACCTCCCTTCTATCTCGTTTTTATTCATCCTCTTTCTATCACTCTCTCTCCCGCTCTTAGTTACTTTGAGTTTCTCTCTCTCATACTTTCAGTCTGTATTTTGCTCTCTTTCTTCATGCTGATTAGGTAAACAACTAGTCTTCTGAAAGCTTTCGCCTGGCCTTTGCGTGATCCTTGAACTACTCAGAGTCTTTTCCTTTCTCTTTCCTTTCTATCTTCTTCTCTCTCTCACTCTCTTTCACTTTACCTATCTTTCCCTTCCTCCATTTCCCATTTTGAAAAGTACCCCTCAGCCACCGGTGCTAGTTAGCTCACCTGCCCCTGTTACCCCAGCTCCGTAGCTATTCCTCACGTTCCTCAAGTTGAGGAACACACGCACACACGTGCACACACACAGAAGTGTCTGTATTCCTCAGGTTCTGAGGAACATGGCTAATCTTGGCAACAACCAAACCCTTACCCTAACCCTCTGCACAAATGATGAGATATCAGAGTGCAGGCAGATGCAGAAAGAGTGAGGTTTAGACAGAAAGAAAGAAACAAAGAAAGAAAAAGGTTTGGAAAAGAGGCAGAGTTAGAGAGATGGATAGAGAAAGGGAGAGAAAGCAAGGTAGGAAGGGGAAGGTGTGCAGTGACACAGCTCTAAAGAAAGAGAGAGGAAGGGAGCGAAGGAGAAAAAATATAAATCCTCTATTTTCAGATTTCCTCCAGTATCATTAAAACCTAACCGGGGATCCAACTCACAACCTCACATCCTTTCAGGCAGATCAGACTTCCTGTCTGCTGTGAGTTCAGACCAACGCCGCGGGTGAGAGAATGAGGATGGAGGCCAACTCCCCCCGCAGTCAGGTGTTTCCCTTCCTCCTTTCAATCAAGTTTTCCATGTCGAAGCGGGTTTGGGAGAGGGGGAGAGGTGGGGTGGGGGTTGCCATGGAGACCATCCCCTCGCCAGCGTTCCATGTATGTTCTTGAAGCAGGCAGGGCTGAGACAGAGGAGGGATGATGCTGGAACCTGAGGCCTGCTGGGTAATTAGTTAAACCTCCACTGGAGACAACCCCCCCTCTCTCTTTATCTCCCAACTGGGCACCTGGACTAAGCTAGGCTGTAGGGGATGTGTGTGTGTTTGTCGGTGGAGTGCTTGTTTTTGCGTGTCGCTTGGTGAGCGTGTGTGAGTGCATGTGAGCGTGCTGGTGTGTCTACACATGTATATTGTGTGTGTGTGTGTGTGTGATAGTGTGTGTATGTGAGGGTATGTACAATGAAGAATGAAGGTATGGGATGCGTGTTGCAACTCTGCGGCAGCCCTGAGGCCACCCATCCAGACCATAATACACATGCAGACCAAGCCGTTTCTTAGCATCACTAAAACACTCAAGCCCATTCTCTGGATGAAAATGCCAATTTGTTGACTCAATCACTCGTGTGGCAAAACCTTAAACCAATTCAGCTAGTTAGATAGACAGGAAAAATTTGCATGCGCGCCACACTCCAAACTCTGCTCTTAACACATTCTCACCCACTGAAACACAAGTGGAGAGGAGGGGAGAGCAGAGGGAAAGAGAGAAGAGGGGAGGAGAGGAGAGGAGGGGAGTAGGAGAGAAGTATAGAGAAGAAAAGAAGAGTGGAGAGGATTGAAAAATAGAGGAGAGGAGGAGAGACAAGAGGAGAGTGGGGACAGGAGAGGGAGCATGTGTTTACACTAGTTAAGTGCTACATTGAGCTGATGTCCCCCCAGCATCTGATCAATGTCTTTAATGGAGCAGGGGGGTTTCTTTTCAGAGGTTATAAAGCAATTGATCATCTTGTGCTCCTGCGTTTTTGATCCCGCCGGCCTCCTCTCACTGAATAAGCAAACAGTTTTGCCGTCTCGTTATCATCTGGGTCAAGTGGCGATCAAAGGAGGGTATTGATTGTCAAAATCATTACCGATAGCAGCCCCAGGTAACCATGGGCCTGCCTGCCTGCCTGCCTGCCTGCCTGCCTGCCTGCCTGCCTGCCTGCCTGCCTGCCTACTTCTTGTTTGAACATTTGCGAGAAACTAGGGTTCGAGCACCCCCTCCCCCAGGGAAGTTACCAGAGTAAATCCATTAGCTAAAAGGTACGCAGCGTCAGAGATGCTCTCGCTCCGAACATGGAGTAGGAAAGCGAATGGGGGCCCTGAAGGGCTTGAAAGCAGGCGGTGGGCAGAGGCGGGTCTGAAAAGGGGGGCCCTGAAGCAGGAGTTGAGCTGGAGGGGGTCCAGCAGCAGCAGCAGCCTGACAGAGGGAAGCAGGCAGGATTTCCTGGGATGTTTCGGTGGAATCCGGTCAGCGAACACTTGAGTGGATATGGTTGCGTGAGGACTGAGGGTGTCTTCATGGTGACGATCTACAACGATGTACTCTCCTCTATTTTCGTCTTGAAATCTCTCTAATTCATTAAAGCTCAGGGACTTCGTATCGTTGAATTTGGTTTAAATCAGTTTCTTTTTAACTCTTGAAATATTGCCAACGTCAACTCCAGTTCCCAATAAATCAGAAATGATTGGGGATGGCAAAATGAAGATAATGATGTCAAATTATGTAAACAAATGCTCTGTCTCTTCTCTCTCCATCCAACTTTGGTTTGTTCCTAATTAAGATTCTAGCGGGACGTGCCCTCATTAGCATTCAGACATCTCAGAAATGATCTGGGAGTCGTTTTCTGTGCGAAAACAAACATAATTTCCCCAAAATTTCTCAAAATACCTAAAGGAGTTCACAAATCTTTCTGAAACCAGCAGATCAGCTTCATTAAAGCTCCACGCACAGTCAGACACATTAGTCAGAGTTATTAAGATTGCATTTGAGCGGCCGTCTAAGTGGTTCAGCCGTGGTTGGGACCGTCCTTATTATACACAACAAACAAGTAAACAGTCTGGACGTCCAAAGACTTTTATTCATCCCCCAGATAGCTTTACGGGCGTTCCAACTCCCCCTCCTCACCCTCCACTTTGTCTGTTCCTCCTCCTCTCCTCCCGCCTCCTCTCTCCTTCCTCCTCCTCTTCTCCTTCTTCCCTCTCCCTCCTCAATCTCCCCACCCCTCCTCGCTTTCTCTCCTCCTTCCCCATCTATTTTCTCTTCCACCCTTTCCTCCCTCCCATCCTCGCCCCCCCCCACCACTCCTCCCTCCACCCCCCAGCTCCTTGTGCGTCGGTGACACCAACCCCTCTGCAGTGCTGTGGTGCACATCTTTATGCAGACTCGCAGTGGCTTCCTTATCTAGGAAAACATTAATTCACACATGAGAATAAACCAATCAGGACCCGGGGCCTTGTCTTCACGGCGACGCACAGTTTACCTTTTGCACACATTCATCTGGAGAGCTCCCCGATAACCATGACGATGTCGGCGTGGCGGGAAGCCAAGTACAGAAGGCAATGCTTTTACATTCAGCTGCACACTTTGTCATTCTAATGGTTTCAGAACTCTGCTAACATCTTTTCTCCATGACTGGATAGAACCAACAGGCTGAAAAATGTCCTACAAAGAGTGTGTGCGCGCGTTTGGATAATGTGCGTGTAATGTGTGTGCGTGACGCAGTCGAGGAGAGTGATGCGCAAGGCGGAGGAGACCGTAATCATCTCTCCCATCGTATGTTCTCGAATGGCAAACACATCAGCAGCGCCGCATCCTGAGAGAAAAAGAGAAAACGGTTTCTCTAAACTTTCACATCAACTAGAGAAGGGGAGCGGCTGGGTGAGGCTGGGTGAGAGGAGAGGACTTCAGGAGGCTAAGGCTGGGGAACGGAGAGGACAGGAGCTGGGGGACGCTGAGGTGTGGGGGCTGATGTTTGGAAGGTGTAGCAGGATAGGGCCTCGAGGATGGAGGCTGAGGGATTTGGGGGCAGGGGCACATGCTTGACTGCCGGAGTGGAAAAAGTAAACTAAATCCAATTTGGATGTTTCACAGTCAATGATAGTTTAACGCAGTTTCATTCCATTGGGTTTTTTTCTATCGAATTCAAGAGTGCTTTCCGTAAAATGCACATTCACATACTTCACTACTGCAGTGTGCTCCGTTATATTCTAGACCTCCTCCGGTGTGTGCATGATGGTCAATGTTTCAAACTAAGAACTCATCTTCCCTTGCGATCCATTCCGTCTGAATAGAGGACAAAATCGCCTTTGCAGAGTGACACGAACCTTGCTGGAAAACATCTAAGGGCACTAGTCTTCCGGCCTTGAACGGTTCTTTGTGCGCTCCAAGTCTGTTTTGCCTGTGAGTGACATGCACACACATACACTCTAACGCAGACGGAGCCACAAACTTTCACACTTTCACACACACACACACACACCACACACACACACACGCGCGCGCGCGCGCGCACACACACACAAACACTAGGACCTAGTTCTAAGCTGACTATCCTACCAAGACAGAGGTCAGGGTTGAGAGGGCCTCTGCTCTAGATGGACTCTGGGGGACATCTGAGTGCGACTGAGTGAAGAAGATATCTCCAACCACACATACACACATACACACACACACACACACACATATACACACACACTGATTTTTGAGTTCAATTGTCTGTGAAGTGGCTGATGCTCAGTGTCTGGGTCTGATCGTGAGGGTGAGCGTGTGTGTGAATGCAATCGTGTGTCTGATTGAGTTCGCGTCAGTTTGTCTGACTGTGCTTTCGTGTGCGCTTGCATGCGTTGGAGTGCGTGTGTGTGCGCGAGTGGTGAGCAGAGGTTGATGCTCTGCGCTGTTGGTGGTTTACAAACAAAGACATCACAAACATAGCTCTGACGGCTTGGATGCAGATCAAGGCTGAGTGTCCTCAGCTGGTGTGTGTGTGTGTGTGTGTCTGTGTGTAACAGATGGGAGCCAACAGCAGGGGTCCCTACCTCTGTTGAGGAGCTGTACAAAATGGCTTCGTTTAGAGATGAGAAACAGACTTGGTCTGAAGCCACGTCCCCTATGGAGGAATCCACTACACAGCCCCCCACAGCGACAGCACTGTGTCTGTGTGTGGTGCAAGTGCGCCAGGTGCTGGCTCGGTGCCATAAGCTGCTCATACACTTTGTCCCCAAAGAGTTGAGTCCTGGTTGCGGTGTCAACGCGGTTAATGAGTGGCGGCGATCGCGGAGTCATGGCATGCGCTTGGGCGACTTTGGGGACAGCGGACGCTAACCCACCCGAGTTAACACGTCAATCGTGAGGCCGGGTCTGGTCATGGCGCATCAGCTGGAAGGGTGCTAGTACAACGGTGGACTGGGACAATGCATCAATGTTTTCCCTCTCAGGCGGCTATGTGTGTGTGTGTGGGTGGAGGAGTTCTCCACCCACACCCACACAGCCAGGGGAGTGGGGTGGGTGCGTGTGTGTGATAGATACTGTTACCTTGTGTTCTGGCAGCCATCTCTATCCTCATTACACTACCCTGTGTCTGTGAACTCAGTCTTTCTGCCTGGCTACAACTAGGACACACGCACATAAACACATCCACGCATGCACACTTTCTTTGCAAGACACATGCTGGATTTAAACAAAGGGCGTAAGGCTGAATGGCTCTGTGTGCGTCTCTATAGGTGTGACACACGCGCATGCTCTCACACCCAGCATACACACACCGCTCCAAGCACGCACACGCACACACTCTCACACACCACCACTCAAACGCCACCTCTGGGCTCCACAGTTAACCTGGCCTGGCCTGGCCAGAACACTAATGCATATACAAACACCCATTATACTGTATGTATGTGCATATGATATCATGGTAACCCTTTCCACCAGCACATCACAGTGGAAGTAGACTTGTTAATAAACAAGTCTGTGTGACAGAAAGACAGAGCAAAGCAGACAGAGAGATTGAGAGAGAAAGAGAGAGAGAGGAGAGAGAGGATTCAAACCGGCAGTTCAAGAGGAAAGCATGGAGACGCCCAGATGCTGAATGCTGAGGAGAGAAAGGAGGAAGGAGATGCCAGAACGAGGGAACGCTAATGACAGAGCGAAAGAGAGAGAAATGCTGTGTAAAAAATGACGGAGGATGAGAGAGAAAAAGGAGGTGAACAGAGGAGACCGTGCCAGAACAGGTGAGGACAGGCGAGGACGGGGGTGCCGCAAAAGTTGTCAAAGTTTTCGGTGTTGAGCTAACAGGAGACGCAGACATTAACCTCATCTCATTAATACTTGGAGAATGAAAGCGGGATGATTGTGGATGATTAAAGATGAGCTGCTCTGCTCTCGTCTTAGAGCTTGACGATGAGTGATGAGGAAGCTGTGGATCCATTAGCCAGGTCTTATCAGCCCCCAACAGCTACTGTACTGGACAGGAAGTCAGTCTTAGCTTGGGACTGTCCTGGTGGGGCTAGCTTACCTCATCACAACTCTACAGTACATTCAGGCCACGACAGAAGGCCTTTACTGCACATGGCAGAATTCTGGCACTAGCCATGGACTCTTCTTCTCTATTATTTGTCATTTTTATATAACATTTGTAAAATGGTGTTAATAATTTAGATAGTGTTGTTAATGTTCTATATGTAATTTTTTAATAAACTTCCAACATTTCATATTTAAAATAAAAATGTATTTAAAAGAACATATTTGTCGTACGCACCTTCCTTTTGATTCTGCTTCTGATTCTGCCCGCTAGGCACTTGTCTTAAAGTTACAATGACTTTAGGAGCTCACGTGCAAGTGAGTTTGCTCCCAAGCTGTGCACCAGTGACAGTGCATTGTGAAAACGCACAGTGCAGTCACACCCCCGCACACAAGACACAAGCTCAATAAGCACTGGTCACCTCCAGACATTGCATGCCAGTACATGTCGCATGTTGACGGTATTGTTTTCAGTAATTATTGAAGTGAACTCCTAACCCTTTCACTGCCCTCCAGACAAGTAAACAAACGAGGACACACACACACACACCATCCCTAGGCTCCACAGGGAACCTGGCCTGGTCTGATACACCCTGGCCTGCTGTATACATGAATACAGAATATCTTCTACATACAAACATGCACGCACACACACACACACACGCTCACGCACAGACGCACGCACGCACACACACACACACACATACACACACACAGACACACACACACACTACCCAGACAAATGCATATACATGAATCACAACTACCTGCAGAACCCCTGCCATGCACACACACATACACACACTCACAAGCACACACACCACTGTTGCTTGGCTTTGACAAAATTGTAACACATGTATGTGAAATATATAGGATGTCATTTTTCGCTGATTGGCTGAACCAGAGGTTGCTCTCTTGATCCCCCCCTCTCTCTCTTTCTCTTTCTCTCTCTCCTCTCTCCCTCTCTCTCTCCTCTCTCTCTCTCTCTCTGTCTCTCTCTCTCCTTTCTCCCTCTCTCTCTCTCTCTCTCTCTCTCTCTCTCTGTGACTCTCTCTCTCACTCCCTCCCCCTCTACTTTTTCTCTCTCACTCCCTACCTTTTTATCTCAAACTTTCTTTCTCTTTCTTTCCCTTTCTTGCACTGCCTCCCTCTAACCCCCACTTCTATCCCTCCCCCTTATTCTAGGCCCTCCCTCCCTCCCTGTACTAAGGTTCTGTTGTGCTGGGGAGCTCCTGTAGCAGCAGATTCAATATTCTGCTGTATTGACTGAGTGTCCGCTCTCCTCAAGAGCAGCTGAGTTGGCACTAAGGCAGCTTTATGGACCTGTCACCAGGATGCCACACACACGCACACACACGTACACACGCACACACACACACACACACACGGCCTAGGGCTCTTGTATATTTCGCGATCCCCATATTGAATCTTGGTATCAGATGTGTGGCAGCACCTCCAGGCACACTCTGTATCTGTAGATACACCTGCTGATCAATGTTGGAGTTTAGCACCCCCCCACATGTGCACACACACACACACACACACACACACACACACACACACACACACACATGCAGACGTGTCGTGAGCACAGCTGGAGAAGAGTCCACCACCTCAGGCTGTCAACTGACAGGTGTACAAAGATAAACATGCGCACATAGAAGAGCACACACACTCACAAAAACCATTTTCAAAAGTAAAACCCAGGTACAGATAAGCGGGTGAAAGCTGCATAAAAATAACATCAATTGTCTCGGTTGCCTGCTTGTCTGTCTGAATGCCATTCTTATAATGAGACCCCATGAGGATAGGTGGGCAAGCCAATAGAAGAGGCGGCAGCTTGAGTCTCTCTCACGCTTACTCATACACACTCACTCACACACACACACATACACACACACACACACACACACACACACCTCTGCCTGCCCTCCAGATCAGGTGGGCATATGGCATCCTGCTCCTGACTGACGGGGGTCACCTCCAACAGACGAACCTGTGCACACTCACAGGTGTGTGTGTGTGAGTGCAGGCATGTGAGTGTTTGATTGAGGCAGCCTAATAACATGTTATGAGACAGAGCCGACACTCGGTGCGCGATGTGATATACTGGGGGCTATGGACATCAGCTAAAGAGAGAGAGGAGGAGGTGGGAGGAGAGGATTACGGGGGGGAATAGGAACAAGCGTTTCCGCATCGGACAGACAGACAGGGAGACAGGGAGACAGATAGACAGGCAGACACAGGAGGGAGGGAGGATCATCTTCCCCTGTCCAGATGATCCACAGGCTGCGGCAGGAGAAAGATGACACCCGTGGTCCAACAGCGACCAGGCCAGAGAAGCCGAACACAGAGAGCCAGCCAGCCAAAGTGCTCGTGCATGAACTGGGCGAATGCAGGCAGACGACCTTGATGTGAGTTTCTGATGAGGGATTGGAGAAGTCTAGGGGTGACTCACCCAGGTTAACCAGGTTTGGAACAGAGGTTTTTGCTCCTCCGAAACAGCACACAAATAGCAGAATTTAAAAAGAGCACAGACATGCACACACAGACAGAGTACACACACACACACACACACACCCATGCATGCTCTTATGAAGACTCTTCTAGTGAATTCTGAGAAGAGAATTTCTTGCAGCCATGTTGAAAGCCCATTAGAGGTTTTTAATGGAGGTCAGTCCTCACAGCTGTGTGGATTGTTCCCTCTACACGACACCGTAACCGAGGTTACGAGTGGTAATTAAGTAATAATATTTTCAATAATTGTGTAAATTAAAAGATATAGAGGGCCAGGGTGGATTGGCAAATTAGACCGACAATTAACTCAGTTTGCCCTGAAGGACTGTATCACTGAAAAGAGAGGAAAGAAGGGATGAGGACAAAAGGATGAAATTGAGAGAAAAGAAGAGGAGAGAGGAGAGGAGAGGGGAGGGGAGAGGAGGTGGGAAGAGGAGAGGAGAGGGGAGTAGAGGGGAGGAAGGAAAAGCAGAGGAGAAGCGAGGGGAGGGGATGACTGGGCAGAGGAGAGAAAGGGATAGAGGTAAGACAGAGATGGGGTGAGACTATAAAAAAGAGGAGGGGAGAGGACAAATGAGAAGAGGAACGACTAAACGGATGGTTCTAGTCATCGTCTCCAAGCCTAAGAGGAGAGGAGGGTTAAAGGTGACATGAAAAGAGAAGAAAGGAAGCAGATTGGACCAGAATTTTCAAGGCATCAACTCGCAAGCTGAAGATTCTACGTTTAAGTCACAACCAACTCAGAGCCTTCATTTCCAGAAGTCCAAAAAACACGGAGAGTTCAGTTTACTTAATCTGTTACAATGTTTAACTTGAGGTAAATACTTTGCGTGGGATGTTATGGCACATCCTGCACAGAAGCCCAACAACCACTTTTCTTCTGAACAGAATGAATAAGGCAGTCTGGACAATGTGGTTTCTCTTTGTGCATCAGTAGATGTTCCGATTGTGGAGGTTTTCCAATTTCCTTTCTTTAGAGGTTTTTCACAAACCCTAACTCCACGCATTAAACAAAAGCCTTTGGGTTTTTCATAAGACGAGAGTGGCTCTCCGCTAAGTCTGATAATTGAATCGGGTGTAGGGGTGGGGCTGGGGGTGGAGGGTGGGTGGGTGTGTCTCTAAGCAGGGTTACACCACCAACCCATCCACCCACCCGTATGCTGTCATCCTATTGATCACTCATTCCCCTTCTCTCCTCGCCTGTCTCTCTCCCACTCATATACTTGTCCGCTCGCCTCTTCTTTCTGTCTTTCATTCCGCCCTCCTCTCTCTCTTCCCCCTCCTTTCTTCTCCTCCCCCATCTCAGTCCTCTTCGCTCGCCTCCCGTCCTTCTCTCCCTCTGCATCCCTCCCCTCTCCCCTTCCCCATCCCCTCCCCAGCCCTCCCTTCCCCATATCCTCCCCAGCCTTCCCCAGCCTCTCTCTCCCCCTCCCTGCTCAGGCTCCTCCCGCTGTCCTCCCCCCTCCTCGTTCTCCTCTCGCTCTCCTCCTGCCCTCTTTCCTCCCCGCTCTTGTTCGCCCTTCCTCACTCTCTCCTTACCTCTCCTCTCCTCCATCTTCCTGTTGTCTCTCGTCCCTGCTCCGTCCCTCTCTTTCTCCCTTTCACCGCTCGGTTCGAGCTCGTTCCGTCCTCGCGCACCTTCCCCCTCGTCCTCACCATCTATCTCATCTGCCTAGTTCCGCGCATCCCACAGTGCTGGTTTAGTTTACAGATTCTGTTACAAGAACACACCCTGCAAAGCCACGGCACGTACCGTCGTCTGGGCATTCCATATACAGCAGTGACATCGCAGCACACATACACACTGTACAAAAACACACACTGACGATGCTGAGGACACACATCAATGTGCCACGACATTGTGGTGGTCGTGTATGCACATGCAATGATGCACGAGTGTGCAGCATTCTACGGAGGCGTGTTTGCTTGTACTAGTACACAAGGCTAGATAGAACACACAAACCATGGTGGCCGTTCTCGTGAACATGCTTGGCTTGTTTTCACGCTCCAACAGGAGGAAATGCCATTTCAGTCTTTGAACCAGACAAGAACCTGTGCATGTGTACGTGTGCGCGCGTCTTTATGTTTATCTTTCATGTGAATGTTTGTTCTATAGCACACGCCTACTCTCTCTTTCCTTGACACATATAGTGGTTCCACGGTGGCCATGGCAACTGATAGGAAAATACTTTTGAATAAATGGTCTATATACTGTGTGTGTTTGTATGTTTGTGTGGCCTTGGCTCTGTACTAACACTGCATGGTGACACATGCTGTGTCCGTAATGACATTATCTCCTTGCTGTCTAATTAATAAGTAAGAGCTTTGGATACTGATCTTGCGCATGCACCCAGGACTACACGGTAACAAGGCTAAATGGTGCAGATGCCTTCAAAGACTTTCCCCCAGCGACAAGACAAATAAAACACACATTGTTTGTGTTTGCCGAAGGTTTTACCAATATCTCTTTCACCCCTCCCCATCAAACTTCGCTCAGTCACATGTGGGTATGGGGGCAGCTTACAGATGAGGCCTGAGATCCTCTGGTACAAATACACTTCCCCAGAACCCTGACCAGGCCGTCCAATGGAGCTCGCCGAACTCTCAACCCCGCCCCTGCGTCTTCCCCAGCCTTAATAGAACTGTAAAAATCTCAGGCTGTCTTGTGTAAATGTTAACGAGCTCCAGGATGACTACATCAATCCAACGTCTCCCCACTCTCCCATTCCCCCACACTCCCGCTGTAACCAAATACGGGGGCACGCATGCACACACACAAGCATGCGCCTGGTCCTGCCGGACTGTAGCTATGGTTTGACGTATAGCCGCTGTGACAGGAGAGTGTTTGGGACGGCAGAGCGAGAGAATGTCAGACACCTGTTGGATGGCGCTCTGTTTACGTGATGGTAGATAAAATGGGGGAAGGCCGAGTGGCCTTGTCTTTTGGTTTTGTGCACTCAAAGTCCAATTTGGTGCGCACGCACGCACACCCACACACCCAGAGTGGATGAGTGCATGCGTCTCCTCCTGTCACATCTTTATATTCATTGATCTGCTCTGCCCATCTTCATCGAACACGTCAACTGCGACTCAGTGGTACAGCTGTTCTGTGCTGTCATCCACGCACAAACACACACACGCACAAACTGGAAGACCCCCACACACACACAATGGACCAGTTGCACAATAGCACTGAGAAACCTGTATTCACCAGGTGAGTGGTGGCAGGTGAGTGGTTAAAACCAGTCTGTGGAACTCCCCCATGGATGACAGTACACCGTCCTGCTTTGCTGTGGAATGAAAAGAACAACACTAACATATAGACAGGACTCTTTGCTATCAGCATCCGTCAAAAGCTGCTACCAAGAGTTGTGGTTTTGAGCGTTACTTTAGAGAGGCCGTGATTCAATTCCTTGGTTTATTTCTTTGGATCTCTATCTGTACCTTGCGCTTTCCATACAGTATCCATATTGAATTCATCCCAGTTTTCACACTGACTTCCTACCGTCATCGCGGGGTGCTAGCATAGCCATTAGCCATTTAGCTCTGCAATGATGCACTTTTTTCTCAAGGTTGGGCAAAAGGTGGTGCTGGTGTATTGATGGGGGAACTTGGAGATGTTTATGTGAGGCAGGTATCTGTGCAGCAGGGTCGGAAGGTCAGCACCCAGCCTGGTTCCTTTCGTGGTGATCGATCAGTGACCTGGCCAATTGCTGCCGACTCTCCACTTTGAGGTGGTTTCAGGACAGCTGAAGGCAATGAGCACTTACCCCAACTGACCACACCTGTGGATCTTCACTCTGCTGATTGTGTGTGCAGACGTGTTCGTTTAGGCTCTTGAGCCTAGCTGTTAGCACACAATTAGCATAGCTTAGTTCTGTGGACACTGCACTAACAATCACCAGCCAGGGACTCTGAGGTTAGCTGAGGAGAGAGCAGGAGTGACGCAGAAACCACCTTGCCACCTCAGTAACTGGAGAGGAACGATCCTTTATTGATCTCACATTGTGGTTTACACACAGTGTGCAGCGAGCAGAGACGCTCACAGTCAAGGAGCGCCCACCCAGAGAAAACATCTTCTCTGCCATTTTCCCGCATCCATTCCTTCCCTTCGTCCCAAGGCACATAGGAGGCCGTAGCCCTGCTACCTCAGGAGCCCCCTAGGGCCCAGAATAAGCACTCGCCTTCCCTAGTCAGGAACGTGGACCAAGTGAGCAATCTTGTTTAGCGTGTTTTTACTTCAGGTCTCACTTGCAGAGGAAGCCAATGTAAATGGAGGAGAGAAACACTCAATCGCCAGACAGAAAGAACCGGAACGCAGTCAGCTGTCCACCGAAAGGCCTCAAGCAGGAATGGAGCCTGGGACCTTGGTGCTGGAGGGGAGGCCGTTCAAGAGTGTGCTGCACATATTCTATTCGGAGTGAGGAAGAGGAGAGAGGGGGGAAAGAGAGAGCGAGGACAGTAGGGGGAGTGTGCAAGAGAAATATGGGGAGGGTGAGGGAGAATGAATGAGAGATAGAGTCAAGTTGAATGTAAGCGGGCAAGAGAGATATATAGAGAGAGTGGGAGAGTGGGAGCCAGAGAGAGAGAGAGAGAGAGAGAGAGAGAGAGAGAGAGAGATAAGACATGTCAACAAAAAACCCCTCCCTCCTGGATAAATGATTTATCTTTCACTGTGGAACCTGGTCCATAGGAAATAGCACTGTGATTCTTCCTTTCTTCTGTCTCTGAGTCACAGATAGACACACTTCCTCGGTGTATTTACACAGACAGGAAAGGAATTTGTGACTCACGGTTCAACAGATCACAGTTTCAGTCCCCTATTTCTGTCTGGATGACTGCGGACAGCACCGACCTCAGCTGGCCAGTGACAATAGTTTCTCACTGTCCCCGTCATCCTCCTTCGCAGACACGTATACTCACGCCCTCACGCATACTTACAGCCTCACGTATACACACGCCCTTACGTACACACACGCCCTCACGTATACACACGCCCTCATGCGTACACACGCCCTCACGCATACACACGCCCTCACGCATACACGCGCCCTCACGCATACACATGCACTCACACAATACCAGGGGTGCCAGTGAACCTGGCTATCAAACTATAAAAAAACCGTGAGAGAAAGAGTGACAGAACTTATGCTGTTAAAAGTAAAACCTTGAGCATTGCATGTTTCTACAGGAAGGATCCTCAAAGCCTTGAGACTTTGATTTGTGTGCAGAAGAACCACATTAGTCACGAGAGACACAAAGGAAAGGTTGGTGGAACAAGCCTATTTTCTGACCAGAGAACTCCTTCTTCAACATGTCTGTGTGAATGTATGTGTGGCAGCGTCTTGCCATCTATTTACAGATCACAGGAATCCATTGCCACTCTCTCTCCCTTTTCAGTCCCATTCTCTCTTTCTCTCTTTCTCTCTTTCTCTCTTTCTCTCTCTCTCTCTCTCTCTCTCTCTCTCTCGCTGTTCCGTCATTACACAGCAAATTAACACACAGAGAAAACTATTAGCTTTTTTAATAAAGTGCGCTTGAATAATTCCGCAGTTCATTACCTCACACTCAATTCACATTTCTCCGCAAGCACTCGCGCACACACGACCACGCGCGCGTGCGCACACAGCAAGCGACGTCTGAGACAATAGGCTGGTTGAGAATGTGATGGATGTCAGCCTCATTAATTATCCAGCTCATTACCAGCTGTGAATACATATTTTCCTCTATCTGGAGACCCTCGGCTCTGTGCTGTGGTGTGTGAGCGTGAGCGGGTAGGAATGTGTTTGTGTGCGCGAGTGTGTGCGTGACTCTGCGTCTGCGAACGGCCCGATAATGGAATCCAGCACTTACGCGGCAGGCCTCCTGTCTTCCAGCTTGTGCTCCTCTTACCACAGACCCATGGCTGCACACACACACACACACACAGTTACACAACACACACAGACTCACGTAGACACAAACACAGTTGCACTGAGGCACTTCAGGGCCTCTGATTGTTGGTCTCAACTGGGGAAACACACACACAAACAAACACACAGACACAGTACACACCCCTAACAGTAATATCATTACTGGGGTAATCCCAGGTTTAGTTCCACTGTGGGTTGAAAGCCTCAATGGTGCGAGTCTTTCTGCAGCTGAATTAGCAGGTGATGGCTGCTTTAATAATCCACTTATTTATCAAGTCCTCTCTGGAGAGATTAAGGCTCCTTTCTAGCAGGGGCTGCTGAAACAGGGCTGGAGAAGAGAACTGAGCTGGAAGCGAGGGTCTAGGTCTGGAGGACTGGAGGACAGCAACTGGGGGCTGGAGGAGAGGACAGGTGGTACTGGAAGGCTGCAGGGTCTGGAGACATGGAGGACTGCAGTAGTAAAACAGGATGTGCAGACCTAGGAACGGAAAAGCGCGGAGGATGGCGTCTGGTTCCAGCCTTGTCGTTCTCCCTGGCAGGCCACTCTCCAGTCGCCAAGGAGTCGCTGGCCATCGCCAGACAGTGCTGAGTCATCAGCAGAGGTGAACCTGCTGGCCTCGACTCTATCGCTCCTCTTCCTCTCCCTCCGTCTCTCGCATGGCCCTGCCCTCCTCTCTCGCTCCCTTTCTCTCCCCTTGCCATAGCCGCCACACTTTCTCCCCAAACTCCCCCACCCCTATCTCCTCCCTTCCTCTCCTCCCCACTCCTCTCCTCAGCTACCTTCCCTTCTCTCTCCTTAGCCTCCCATGGCCCAGTTATAAATCACTCTGTCATGCCACTTCAGTGTGTATCCCTCCCAGCCTTCCTCAACCCTGCATCCCTCCAACCTGTCCCCCTCCCAATCCACCCCCCATCCCATCGATCCAGCCCCCCCCCCCCCTCCCCGGTCCTCCGCCTCCCCTCTCCCGGCCATTTAGGGAACTGCTGAAGTGTTGCCACGGTGACATTGGGCGATGACACCATGCAGTAATAGGCCCATTCTTCTCTCATTGTGTCTCTGCACTCTGCAGACCACACACATGCATGCACACACACACACCCACACACACGCAGATTGGAAGATAACCCACCGATACGTCCGCCCCCAGAAACCCAGATGAAGAGTTTATCTGCAGTGTTTCAGGCTGAGCGGGCAGACACAGCCCTGTCTCCTGAGACACACACAAACCTGGTTACAACTCTGTTCATGTGTGCGTATCTCTGTGTGTAAAATCCCAAGATTGGGTTGAAAACCACTGTGTTTGTGGGTGATATTGAGTTGTCATAGATACCTTCTTTACGGTCCTTTTACAAGGAAATTTTCTGCCACAGTCTGTACATAGTCTCACATAAACACGCAGATAACACTGGCAATATACACGTAACACGCCATAACTACAACACATGTTTATGTACTCATACTACTATACGTTTAATTATACACATCCTTATATAGTACCTTTCTAATTACTTAGTTTACCTTGCTAGTTATAATGGCTGGTGTGTTTAGGAGGTGCGTGTAAATGAGAGTGTGTTTGTGTGAAAGAGTGTGTGCGCGAGGGTGTGTGCGAGAATGTGTGTGTGAAGAGAATAGCGTCTTATATTGGATTGATAGTGAGGAACAAGTCGATGTTCTGTCTCTTTTCCTGCATCACCAGTGGACCTGCACATGAGTCTGATGGTGACACACACACTCACTCACGCTTTCAAGCACACTTATTGTAGTTATGTTGCCTTTGATGGTGTCAAATTCGTTTTGACCCCTTTCCAAATTTAGAGAGGAGACATAAAAATATAGAGTGAAACAGAGAAGGCGAAAAAGAGAGAAAGAGAGAGAGAAAAGAGAGAGAAAGAGAGAGAAAGAGAGAGTGAAGGAACAAGAAAGCAAAGGAATGGATAATGGATTGAAGGGAGGAAACAAAAGAGAAAGAGGAGAATGAAGAGTGTTGGGGGAGAACAGAAAGAGACATGGAGAGAGGGAGATGGAGACAAAATGAATACGATAAAGGCAGGAGGGATGAGACAGACAGGCAGAGAGGGGAGACGATGACAGACCTGCCTGTCAAAACGTCATTTTAACTACTCCGGACTTATAATCAATACCAATCTGCAGTGTATGGGTTGAAAGTCAACTTAATGATTACGCACACGCACACACAGCCAGGTCAGACTGATTGATTAGATGATCACCTCCTGAGCAGCACTTTGAATCAGAGTGATGTGATATCCACGGCTTGGTCACCATACTATGGGTCAAATATGTGCTCATAACATGGTGTGGTCTCAACAGCAATGGTGGGCTGGAGATTAGAAGAGGAGAGAGGAGAGGAGAGGAGAGGGGAGGAGAGGAGGGGAGGGGAGGAGGGGAGGCTGGGAGAGGAGAGGGGAGAAGAGGAGGGGAGGAGAAGAAAGGAGGAGAAGCTGGGAGAGGAGAGGAGGAGATAGGAGGTGAAAAAGAAAACAAAGACAAGGCAATAGGGAAGGCCCTGCTGAAGGGCTCCTCTCTTCTGCTATTGTCGGCAAATTAACGTCGAAAATAGCCTTGTGTGGCTTCTGGTTTCTATGCAAAAGCCTTTTCAGTGTCTGTTCAGGAAATGCCCATCTCCCATTATAACTGGGACAGTTCCTTCAGCTGCCTTTCATGTCTTATCTGTGAGAATTTGCATATTGGGCTGGAGGACATGTCGGCAGACAGCAGGCCATCCTCAGCCTGATCTTAGATAAGCTGTTACAAAAACAGAAAGAGTTTGCGAAGTAGCGCACATAACAAAGTTCGCCTCCCGCCCGCTTGACTGGCTTGTAAACAGATTCAGACGGCCGCCTGTTGTTCTTTTCAGACACGGATGTGTGTGGGAGTCATCTGTCCACTCTGGAGGGATGTATCTAGGTGAGATGATGGGATTATCCGACCACTGACTAAGTGTTTCCTGCCCATGCACACATCACGCTCCCCAACCTTGTTTTCACAAGCCGCTAAGCCAACCAGGGGCCCAGCGACCCTGCTGCACTCATGCTAGGAAGGAGCACCTCTGGTTCTTATCCCCTCGAATCCCCCTAGTGACCTTGTCTGACAGCACCACAGCGTCACTAGGGGACTGCCAGACCTTGGCTCAACTGTGCATCAGTCGCATCTGTCCTCCGACTCGCTCACCGCCAGGTCCCAGGACTCAGTTGGCCACGGCAGCCGAGGCCCTAGTTTCTAGTTTGGGAAGCGAGAGCGTGAAACGCCTCACTATTGTCAGTCCAGGTACAGCTGGGTTGTCGGATGACAATTTGACTCAGGTTTGGAGAGGAGGCGTCTGGCTGGACAGGACCGATGGGAATTTGTTTGTGGTTCAACACCAAGGCCGACAGAGTCAGTCTAGCTATTCTGGGATGGGAAATAGATGGTCATGTGACTGCGGGTGAGGGGCACGTGACTACAGGTGAGGGTCATGTGACTGCAGGTGAGCGCCTCACCTCGAAGGTCATCTGTCACGCTTGTGGTTTTTGCTAAGGACTAATGTACTCCCTTATTTCATGAGAGGGAAAGACAGAGGAAGAAGAAAGAAAGAGGAAGAGATAAAGAAATGTATAGATAGAGGGTCAGAGAAGGGTAAAGTTGCAGGGGGTTGAGACAGAGGCAGCCTCCTGTGAATGCTGGCTATCGCATGATGAATCACTGTAGGACAGAGAAAGAGAACTAGGTCATATAGTTTACGGAAACAGGAAGGGGGGGGTCTCAGAGAGATAGAGAGAACGAGGGGGGTAAGAGAGAGAGAGAAGCGAAGAGATGAAGGGACACCAGTACCAGAGTAGTGTAACAGACTGACCTGCTAAACTACAATGGGAAAAAGGTGGAGAAGTAAGAGACCGTACCAAGAATCCAATCTTCCTGTCTGCTCACTTGCGTGTGTGTGTGTTTGTTTAAAGGTGCTGTTACCTAGTAGTCCAACAGAGATAACGCCTCGTAGCTCCACGGTTGGTGAGACAGCTATGACTGTTATATTTAGCCTGAACACCGCATTCCTTTATAAGAGGCATTTTACTTTGAAATGCAGCTGAAATATTCATGCACCATGCTGGCAGCTGAGAGAGGCTTTCTGCTGTGGTCATGGTGGTTTGAGGCACAAATCTGAATCCCTGCTTCCCACTAGTCTCATGCCACATGCCACACACATACACGCACGCGCACACGTGGAGGGGACAGGAACTTCCGCAAAGCTGTACACACACGGAGAGACACACGCAGAGAGCAAACACACGTGCTCACGTACACACAGCCACGCGCGCAAGGGGCAAAGCTTGAGGCCACGCCGACTGGCCCTGAAGGCAGCTGGAGGGTCATGTTGTTAGCGTGTGTGTGTGCCATGAACTAACCATGACTGCCATATCACAATCTGTATGGACACACACACACTCCTTCTCCGTCGACCGCTCGCCCAGGAGGAAACCCAACATGAATATTCCGTCTACAGTGAATTGCATACATTTGTTTCAGTGCGTGTTTCCCTTAATCTTGGGCTCTATTGCGGGGTAAGTCTTTATAAATCCACTAACTCCCATCTCTCTTCCTCTGCCTTTCTCTCTCTCTCCATGTTTCTCACACCCCCCCCCCTTCATCTACCTCACATTTTCCTACTGCCCTTTCTCTTTTCTTCTCTTGTTTTCCTCTCTCTCTCTCCATTTCTCACACACTCTCCCTCTCCATCTGTCTCCCTGGTCTTCCTACATTTCTCTGTTTATTCCTCCTTCCCCCTCCGTCTTTCCTGACCACTAAGGATGTTTTCCTGGTCTGATTGTCAACAAGGACACTTTAATGAGGCAGACCACTGACTGCTAGAGAGAACTGGATGACCCCCCCCCCTCTCTCTCTCTCTCTCTCTCTAAGCCAGGTCACGTTGACCCTGTCTAGCCCCTGATGTTTCAGTACAGCAGCCTTTTAACCTGCCATCTGGGGTCACAGGTCATCGTCCCTGGCAACCACGTGTCATCAGCAGCACATCAACATCATGCACTGCATGCACTGCTGACCAACACTGAACGACACCACATGTGCGTGTACTGTACGTTGGAGTGTGTGTTCAAATCCTCGGCGTGTTTGTGCATGTGTGTGCTGAGATACATCTGGGACAGGCAGTGGGCTGCAGTAGGTTGATGGAGATAGAAGTCTAACTGCCGGTCTGGCTTCCTCTTTGGAGCAGAGGAGGTTATTGCAGCCAGACTGCAGGGCTCATGTGATTGGCTGGGCTGTGTTTGGGTGGGTGGGGTGGGGGGGGCTAGATGTATGAGCTGGGGGCTTGATTTCACACTGCAGTTGGCAGCTGCTCCTTCCGCAGTCAGTAAGGACTCAAACACGCTCTCACACACTCGCTCTCACACGCTCTCTCACAGATACACACACACACTCAAACACACTGCCCAAACATCCAGCTCAGGGCTAAGCGGTCAGACGCACTGGCCTGGAATCCCAGCATGCTTTGCTCTGACACTGGCCCCAAACAGGGATAGACTCATCCCGAATAAAATACATTATGTTATCCTAGCCTGGCTTGTGTAAGATGATGATAGGACGTAAAAAGAACACGCACGCGCATGCATGCTATTTGCACACTAAGTGTCATCCTATCTTAAGGTTACTGCTAGCACAGTTTTGCTGGATTGACCAACATGAACTAAAAGAGTCCTCGTTTAGGGTGAGGTGTTTCCTGAGTTGGTGAAGGCATTTAATGCTACTGTGTTAATCCTGACTTGTGTAGTGGTTGGTTGTTTTCAGGGCAAGTTCTATGGTTGTGAAACATTTGACAAAGTTCCAAGCAGGTTTGTTGTCTGTCACTCTCAGACCAGAAACGTCCTTTTCTTGTTTGTATTTTCTAGTTCCCTACTGTGAAGTGCCCGAGTTTAGTTGCAATTCGAGTGATACAAAACTATTATAAACAGCGATATGACCGATTGTAACACGGATATGAACTATATGAACAGCGATATGAATGATATGAACCCCCTCAAAAGTTTCCTACGTACATCAAGAATCGTGTGACCCGGGGCAGCTGAGGAGTGTCTCTGATTGGCTCTAGCGCAGTGTGTCCCTGCGGAGCCAGGGTTTATAACTGTGCTCCCTGAGTCTGAGGACTACAGTGGTAAATCACATGGATTCAGGTTTCAAAAGTCCATATTTAGAGCAGACATTGTTTCCCTGTCTGAGAGCCCAAGATAGTCTGCATAATCACTGACACATTATCAATGTGGCACATTGTTATAATACACACACAGGCCTACCTGTGACTTTGAGCTGGGTGGTTCTGCGTACCAGCCTGCTTCCATACAGCAGCTCACATGTGTAGTTGCCTCCGTCCTCCTCCTCCACCTCGGGGATCCACACATGGGTGGTGTTCACCTGGATGGAGCTACGCCACTCCTTCCTCTCACACTCCTACACACACACACACACACGCACACTCAAAGTGTTTGAACAACTTCCCATATTCACCAAAAAGCTTTAATGGTTTTGTTCTTCATTGTGTGTCTCATATCTCCCTCTCTTGTCTTAGGCATGTGTGTGTATGTGTGTGTGTCTTGCTTAACTAACCTTATAGGGACCAGAAGTCCAATTTGGGTTAATGTTAATTTGTTGGGGACAACTTCATTTAAAAAAGGGAGTGAATTGTAGGTTCTGACTGGGATTGTATAACAACAGTATAACTGTGTTATGTTATCGAGCATGTCTATGTGTGTTTACCTTGTACCAGGTGACCTGGGGCTGCTTGTATGGGGCCAGGTAGTCATCCAGGTCAGGGCAGGTGATCATCTTGCCCTTGGTGACCTCGGCCTGGGCCTGGTGTTTGATCCTGCTACTGAAACACAGACCCTCGTCACTCTGCTCCACCGCCAGCGACATGGACACCTTCATGCAGTAGGTCGAGTTCCTGCAAAGGGACACACAAAGAGAAAAACAATCAGGCTTTCAGTTCTCCCAAATTTATTTTTGGCAGATGTGGTCGTGACACACACAGACACGCATTCAAACACGCATTCAAACACACTGACGCCGCATTGATCCAACGCAGCAAGACTGCTCCTGGCCAGCTCGGCTCTTCACCACACACACACACACACCACTTATCACGTCGTTGTACACACACACTTATCTGGCACTTATTCTATCTGTACCCCCCTCGCGGCTAGAAACTGCAGGTCTTCTCTGGTTAACCACCTGTAACAATAGATACTCCACTCGAATCAACAATGGAACTTCAAAGAGAAGTGGGCTCCAAGTCTGCGAAGCTGACAGATGTTGAAAACACAATTTTTTGTGTAGTTGATGTGGAAATAAAGCTCATCCATGAAGCTACGTGTGTGTGTGTGCGTGCGAATAGCAGGCATAACATGTAATAGGTGCAACGTTCTCAACACTTTAATTAATAATGCCGTGCTCCTCCTTAAGTGGCAGAATCCACACTGTGAAAAGAATACATTTGCATCCCATTAAACCAGACAGCCAGCCGGCCAGCCAACAGACTGCCAGTCAGTCAGGCAGTCGGTCAGTAAGTCACTCAGCCACCCAAGCAGTCAGTCATCTAGTCTGTCTAGCTGCCAGTCATAGTTAGCCTCAGCCCCACAAACAGTGTCAAATCATATGAGGGCAAGCATGAACTGAGACCTTCACCCTCCTCCCACATACACACAAACAGACAACACAGGACCCCACCCACCACACACACACAACTGCTCAGCGTGGCCCCCCTGCCGCTAGGTAAAGGCTGACAGTTGTATCCTCTGCTATAGAAAATGCATGAGGCGGGTGGCGGTGCAGGTCTCCAGTGGACATGGTGTGTCAGGACACAACAGCTCCAAGGACCCTGGCCTCTTCCAGTTCCACATATAGCTCCCTGTCAGACCAACATTGAACATGGCAACATCAAACATTGAACTGTTTTGGACACCAGGGGACCTTGTGTGGATGTGTGTGTGTCTGTGTGTGTGTTTGCATGTGAGCGTGTGTCTACGTGGGCGGTATGTAGTGTGGTATGTGTTTGTGTAACTTGTGCATGTGTGCGAGTCCATAAATGTCTGTGTGACTGTGTGTGGGTCTGCACGTTTGTGTGTGTCTATAAGGTGTGTGTATGATTTGTGGCTGTAAGTCTGTATGTGTCTATAAGGGTGTGAGTGTGTTGGTAATCGTGTGTCTGCAAATGTGCGTGTGTGAGGTATGGGTTTGTGTGGTGCGTGCGTGTGTGCCAGTGTGTGCTTGCCTGTGTGTGATTCCTGGCATCATTCCCAGGCTACAATGAGAGATAGTTGGGTACAGCTGGACCACTTTATTAACCGTGAGAGAGAATGACCTACGAATAAAACACTCTCTTCACACTCTTTGTTAGTGTCAGTGTATGTGTGTGTGGGGGGGTTTGTGTGTGCGCATTTCGTGACAAATTGATGCCAAACCTCTCTGTTCTAGATGAGGACAGATGTGTGTGTGTGTTGTTTGTCATGAGGACATCTTCACTCATCTGTTACTGACAATTAGCCAGCAGTTGACCCTTGTAACTGCTGCTCATCTTGCTTCCCCAGTGTTAGGTGTTTGTTTGAGAGTATGCGCGCACGTGTGTGTGGTCTGATCTTCACCTCTGCTAACCGGATCGCAGGCTTGATAAAGAGCGATGTCTTTTTGCCCATTGCACTTCAGTGTTTACGTCTGCTAATGTGCAACGTAATTTGTTTCACTATGAAATCAACCACACACTCTCCAAGGGACTCACACACGACCTTCAGGAGGCATATGAGAAGCAGAGGTCAGTGAGTGTATTTGTGTGTGTGTGTATTCCCTGGGGACAAGGGGCATGGGGTGGAATAGGTGCTGGTACACAGAAGCTTCCATTAGGAGTTAGCTCTCACCTGATGGGGAGCAGTGTGGTGGTGATGCCAGTGTGGTCTGTGAGCTAGTGGATGAGAGGCTAACACTGTCCTCTCAGATTTCTCTCTGCCTTGTTTCTCTCTCCTAACTTACCTTGTTCTCTCTTCTCTTGTCGCTTTGAACAGAAGGCCTTTGGTCTCTCTCTCTGCTTTGTGTCTACTCTCTGCTTTTGTGTCTCTCTCTACGCGTAGCTGTCTCTCTCTTGCCCTGGTGCTCTCCTGCCTTGTGTCTCTCTCTCTGCCTTGTTGTGCTGCTCGTCTGCCTCTCGTTTTTCTCACTCATATCTAGCTCTACACATGGATTTCTCTCGTTTCTGCCTTGTGTTTCATACACGTGCCACAAATGTGTCCGGTCTCCTCTGCCTTGGTTGTCTCTCTCTGCCTTGCTGTCTCTCTCTGCCTGTGTGTCTCTCTGCCTTGTGGGCTCTCTCTGCTGCCCTGTGGTCTCCTCTTCTGGCCTGTGGTGGTATTTCTCTCTGCCTAGCTGCCTCTGGCAAGGGAGGCATTGAGAGGTAGATTAGGGAAGAGTCAGTGTGCTTGGTTAGTCTCTCTCTACTGCTGTTGTATGTCTCTACTCTGCCTTGTGTCATCTCTGCGTGGCCTGTTGTGTCTCGCTCTCGTAGCCTTCGAGCGTACTCACTCTCTACATGCTTCGTTTGCCTACAGATGCACTCTGCCTTGTGTCTCTC